>ML815896.1:15343-45511 GCA_009831015.1 Picea engelmannii | reverse complement strand
TTCTTCACCTACTAGTGTTGGCACATGTTCTAAATCATGTGATGAGTCTTCAATACATGGTTTTGATGCTACATTTTCTTCAGGATGGATAATGAACATGTCCCATGTGACATATGGTTGTATTCTTCATAATTCATCGAAAAAAAATAGCTTAATCAACCCATGGTGTGCCACAACTGCTTATGCTCTCAATTGGACTTCTATATCCATCCTTTGGAGCAACTTCATTAAGTAATATGGAATGCCAATGATCCTCCAATGTCTCTAATGTTCCAAGATCTTAAAATGGTGTGCCAACCTAAAAGCCTCGAATTACGATGGCATTTTGTACAACTGTTGAGCAAACTCTATAGAATTGCATTGATGTATTCAATGAGTATGTCAAATAATTCCATCCATATTGTTTGTTGGAATATATGCTACATGTTAGGATTACTATGTATTAAATCCATATCTATAGGCTCTCATATGTTCAATGTTCCTTTTGTGATTTTTTGTGAACTCCACGGTTGATTTTCACTTCTACAATAACCCACACTTTGTGAAATCTATGGCCTATTTCTTAACACTTTCCTTGCTAGTGCATTTGGCCAACATTGTCGATATCCATAGTGATATTATAGGTCGATGATTCACACTTGTTTCTCATTCATGGAAAATATGTTTTAGATTTGTTACTATGGTGGAGGGTTGGTGAATCTTCTGCATCCATAATTGCTCATTATTAGTTACCATTATTCACACATTGTTTATGGAGTGATCAACAATTAATTCAAGTAATAAAGCATCAATGCATAAATTTAAGAATTTATCATATTGATGAAGGCATTAAAGCCATTATTTATGTTTTTCACCCAAAAGTAACTATCTTCATTTCTAATTGTAGTTGTTTCCTTCAAAATTGGTGGCAAAGATCGACATGTTAGCTAATGAACTGATAGAGGGTTCATACCATCAGTATCAGTCACTCCATAGCCATATTTATAAAACATTGAATCCCTATCACAATAGGGATTTCCTTAATAGAAGGCCCTTCCATACAATCTACCTTTTCAGTCAATGCCGACTCCCAAAACAAAATTGGTAATCTCATCAACATCTATGCTTGAAAATGACTTCAAGAACAAATTTGGTGTTCTCAATTTAATCACGATCCTTTAATTGATATAAAAATTGCGATTGCCTGAGAATTTGTGAATTCCCTCGGTGGGTTGCTAATTTTACTGTTTTAAAATTGAAATTGTATGAGCTAACTCCCTGGGAATTATTTGTTTCACTCCTTTAAACTAGCACTTGGGCATTGTTTGACATTCTGATAATTGTTGTTCAACTATGATTTGGCACTCTTGGATGATGTTTCTCCTCAATGATGCCCTGTAATGAACCAACCATGCCTCTTGACAAATTGGATTTGAGTGTGTGACATAATATTTGTGAAACCATAAAAAATTGTCCTTCCCTTCCAGTGTCCTATTACAACAACAAGTTTTTTATTGGAAAACACTTTTAATGTGTAGCAATTGTCCACATTTTATTCATCTTCTAACGCGATGATACAACACCCAGGTACTAAATTTGATGGTATTGTTCAAAATTCAAGATCTTAAAGGCTGCAAAATACACCGTCCGAAATGACAACAACAATTTGAAATCTTCTTTGATGTTTTTAACTTCTTCCTGCCAAAACCGAAGTGAAAGAAACCAATGCCATTCGAGGAGACCACATACAACTGGAGTTTCTGAATATGATTGAACTTCGGATTGAAATTTGTGTGTGAGAGCCAAGCAATTTTGTGTGTAACTGAGCAATCTGTGGGATATTTTGTGTGTTGTTGAGCAACATACCTCGAGTTTCTACCGTTTGATTCACTGCATTCTACACCATAGCCATAATCCCAAGTCTGTTTAAAGTTCTCAGAGTGAACACAATCAGAATTAGAGATACAGATGCTTGTTTTCCACCAGAAACACCATTTCCTTTGTTGGTCAGCGGAAGCAAAACATAGCATATAAGAGAGCATAAAATAAGCAAGATGAAACACACATTAAACCAAGCACATCATTCATACACTTGACATAGTGATTTATGTGGAAACCCAAATCAGGAAAAAACCATGGGAAATGATTATCGATCTTCTTCTTATTCAAGGGAGAACTACAATATCCTTCTTAGGCATACAATCATCCTCTCCTCATACACTCGCTGCTCTGCTCTATTCCTGTGTGAATGGCATAATTTATTTTTTTTGAAAAACCCAACATTGGTCGCTCTAGCGACTAACATGTTTGTCAGTAGTATTGCCATTTGGTTGCAAACAACAACGTGTTAGTCACTAGAGCGACCAACGTGTTAGTCTCTAGAGTGACCAACGTGTTAGTCGCTTGTATTACCATTTGATCGCAAACTAGGTCACTTGGTCGTTTTAGCGACTAACTGGTCCTCCTCGTTTGACCTTTTTAACTGATGGTTTGGTCGCTCTAGTGACTAATATTTGTCATTCTACCGACTCAGTGTGGTTTATTGACTAAGTTTTCCAGGGTTGTCTTGGTCACTCTTGCGACTAATATTAGTCGTTCGACCGACTAACATTCGTCGCCAGTCAAACTTTTTCGTATTGCAAATAGGCTTATTTTCTCGGTCACTAGACCGGTGAAGATCCATGTGTGGCCGCTAGACCGACAAATGGATTTCGATGAAAAAAAAATCATCTTGGTCGCAAAAATGACTCTATGCCGACAAAAATTCATCTCTACTTCATCGCAAAAACGTTCAAATTTAATAGTGATATGGTCACTCTCCCAGAGAAACAAAGGCATCTAAAAGAGTTTATGGAAGGTATTACTTCCACAATTGTTAGTTTATTTGAAAAGTCAAGTGAAGAAGAAATGTATATAAATAAAGTAGTTATATATAACCCTAGGAGTTATGTTAAAAATCCTCCCTTATATGTATCAGTAAAGATGATGGAAAAAATTGCTCATTAGTGCCTAATTGATGGCAGGTCAGGTCATAATGTTATGTCAAAGATTGTCATGGAAGAATTGGGTCTTCCATGTACAAATGAGAATTCCAAGAACATGTTATCTTATAATAGTTAGTAGCAAGTTATAATTGGTAAAATCAAAGATGTGACATTAGTCTTGTGTGCTCACCCATAAATGTTAAGAACCAAATATCAAAATAGCATAAAAAAAACCTCAGAATAAGTACTCAACGCCTTGAAAAAGATAGAATTTCATATAATAAGCCTCTTCGAGGGGGAAACCTCCTTATACACCACATAAATTTCCCAATACCAAATGATTCCAAATGAAAAGGTCTCCTTGGTATATACAGGAGACTAAGAGGTACAGTTACAACTAATGGACCCAAGACGACATAAATAAAATAACATTACTAACGTAATATGCCCCAATTAAGGGGTAATGTGACACTATTTAGGGCTTAACATTCCCCGCCCCTTCAGACAAGTGTTGTCCACAACGCTTGAGTAATTTTGGATGCTTATGTATAAAATACTCATCTTCCCAAGTGGAATCTTCAGTAGGTAGTTTTCTCCACTTAATGAGATACTCTAAAATGGATCTATTCCTCAGCTGGTGAATTCTTGTGTCAGTGATAGCTTCAAGATCCAATATGATTTTTCCTTCCTCAACAATTTCTGGTAATTTAGTTTGAACTGGGATCTTGTCACCTATAAACTTTTTTAATCATGAAACATGGAAAATTGGGTGTACTCGTGAAGATGCAGGCAACTCCAATTTGTATGCCATAGTACCAATCTTTTGCAACACCTTATAAGGGCCATAGTGCTTTGGCGATAATTTATTATCCTTCTTAGCTTGCTTGAGGGACATATATTTGTATGGTTGTAGTCTTAAAAATACCCAATCCCCTACTTCAAAACTTCTTTCACTACGATGTTGATATGCTTGTTGTTTCATGTGATTTTGTGCCATGGTTACGTTGTCCTTTAAGAATTGGATAACTTCTTGTTGATGTTCGATGTGATCTTCCACTACTTGAAACTTAGATTTTTCTTTTAGAGAAGAAGTGATGGAAGGTGGGTGGTATCCATAGAGTGCCATGAATGGTGTCATTTTTGTTGCAGTATGAAAGGAAGTGTTATACCACCATTCTTCCAAGGGTAACCATTTGAACGATTGTGGTTGTTTATCAGAGACAAAGAAATGAAGGTATCCTTCCAGACATTTGTTCACTATATCGGTTTGTCCATCAGATTGAGGATGATAGGATGAGCTATGAGCCAATTGAGTACCCAAATAAGAAAATAATTATGTCCAAAAATGTCCAATGAAGATGGGATCTCTGTCACTTACAATAATATTTGGGCTTCCATGTAGCTTTTGAACTATTTCCATGAATGTGGTGGCAACTGTATTGGATTTGAAAGGATGAGAGAGAGCACAAAAGTGTGCATACTTGGTCAGTCTATCAATAATCACCATGATGACACTCTTTCCTTCAGACTTCGGTAACACTCTGATGAAATCCATGTAAACCTCCTCCCATCGCTGACTTGGGATGGCTAATGGTTGTAAAAGACCTGGGGCCTTAATTGTTTCCACCTTATTTTGTTGGAAAACCAAACATTCTGCCACAAACCTTTGAACATCAGTTTTAAGTCCATCCCCAAAAAAATCCTTCTTGACCCCATGGTAGGTTTTCAAAAATATTGAGTTCCCTCCTACAGGAGAGTTGTGCAACTCCAATAGTACCTTTTATTTGATTTGGGAGTTCTTACATAAATATAATCGATATTTGTACCATGGTGAATCATTTTTCCATGTAAATGTATCTGATGCATTGGAATCTTGTTGCAACCTTTGAATGAGAGTCCACATGTTTTCATCATTCTTCCATTCATCCCTCGCTTCTATTATCCAATTGGGTTGGATGATCGAGATAGCACATAGAAATGCCTCAACATATTCATCCTTTCTTGAGAATGCATCTGCCACAACATTTTTCTTCCCTTTTTTATAGATGATTTCAAAATCATAACCCAACATCTTGGTGACCCATTTTTGTTGTGCTTCTGAAGATAGTCTTTGTTCCAAGAAGTATTTAAGACCATCGTGATTTATTTTGACCTTGAAGTGCCTACCTATTAGGTAAGGGCATCATTTCTTCAATGCATGTAGTATTTCCATCATTTCCTTCTCATAAATGGGTTTGTGTAAGTCATTTCCCTTGCATGGTTGACTTTCAAAATCAAGGGGGCTTCCTTCTTTCATTAGAACAACACCAATTTCATTTCTTGAGGCATCACATTCCACAATAAATGTTTTTGTGAAGTTTGGTGTATTCAAGACAGGAGATTTTCACATCACCTCTTTAAGTTGTTCAAAAGCTTGAGTTGCCTCTAGAGTCCATGAAAATGCATCCTTCTTAGTTAATGTTGTTAAAGGTGTTGTTGTTCTTCCATAGTTCTGAACAAACTTATGGTAGTAACCTGTCAAACCAAAAAATACTCTAAGATTCTTCAATGTTTTGGGAATCGGCTAGTCCATCATGGCCTTAATCTTGTTAGGGCCTACCTTCACCCCTTCATGAGATACAATATGACCCAAATACTCTACCTCCTTCACCCCAAAGAAACATTTGGATGATTTGGCATATAGTTGTTGCTCCTTTAGTAGTTGTAGCATCTTGTCAACATGTCGCACATGATCCTCCCAAGACTTGTTATAGATTAGTATATTATCAAAAAATACTAACACAAATTTTCGAAGGAAGGGCTTGAAAATGGAATTCACCAAACCTTGGAATGTGGAAGGTTCATTCGTAAGGCCAAAAGGCATGACCAAAAATTAATAATGGCCTTCATGAGTTCGGAATATTGTTTTTGGGATATTTGCTTCCTTCATTCTAATCTGATGATACCCTAAACATAGATCCAACTTTGTGAAATAGATTTCTCCATGTAGTTCATCTAACAATTCATCAATGACAGGAATGGGAAACTTATATTTAATAGTGATCTTGTTGAGCTTTCTATAATCTAGACACATGTGCCATGAGCCCTCTTTCTTGAGTACCATTACCATCGGTGCAGAGTAAGAACTTTGGCTAGGTATAATAATTCTAGCCTCTAACATTTCTTCAACCATACACTCAATTTCACTCTTTTGGGCATAAGGGTATCTATAAAGCTTGATGCTAGGAGGAACACTCCCAGGAATTAGATGAATAGCATGATCATGATTTTGAGTGGGTGGAAGACCTTTAGGAATATATTCAAATAGTTTGGAATTCTTATCAACGATCCCTTGGAGATCTAGGGGAATAAATGGCTTAGTTGTTTGAACATCTAGTGAGCATAGTTGTACACTAACACCTTGATGCCCCTTTTTCAATAATTGTGTCATGCCATTAGAGCTTATCACCTTACTAGGTTTCCCTATGATACCCCTTAACTCAATTTATTTTCCTTCCAATGAAAATTTCATGAAAAGTTATTGAAAATTAAAGGCCATTGTTCCTAATGATTGTAACCATTGGACTCCTAGTACAACATCAGCACCACCCATGGGTATAGCAATCATTGGAATATTCATTATATATTCCCCCATAGTAAAATTGATCTTATTGCATTTTCCTAGCAATTGATAGTTCCTCCATCTACAATCATTACTTGAAACTATGGCGCTAGATATATAAAGCTGGATAATTTATAGTGAAAGAAATTATGAGTACTACTAGAATCAATTAGGGCTATTACCTTTTTATTTTTGATATATCCTTCGATCTTGAGGGTTTGAGGAGTGTTAATTCTAGCCAATGCATGACATGATATTGTGGGAGTAAACTCTTCAGAAGAAATCTCTTCTACATTTTCATATTGAGATGGTTCTTGTTCTTCTTCATCTTCACAATCTATGTAAAATAATTTCTTCTCGCCACACTTATGTCCCTTACTGTACTTGTTGTCACAATTAAAGCATAAACCTTTTTCTTTTCTTTCCTCCAATTGTTGAGGTGTAAACCTTGTAGTTTGAGGTGTTTTAGAAGAAGAAACATTATTCTCTAAATAGATCTTAGGAGTGGTCCTTCTAGTAGCCATAGCCATATTTTTACTTTCAACATTTCTCGCTACCCTAAATGCATTCTCCAATGATTTGGGTTCCCAAAGGTGGACCTCATGTTGAATGTTATCCTTTAAAGTTTCTATGAATAGATCAATCAAGTGCTCATCTTGAATATATGTTACCTTTATATTCAATCTTTGGAAGTTCTCAATGTTCTCTGCAATTGAACCCTTTTGCTTGAGATTTATCAATTGGCTAAAGAAGGTATTGCTCTGTGTATCATCATAGTGTGCTATCATTTCTTCCATGAAAATTATCCAAGTGACGAGTGATTTGCGAGAATAAATCCATCGATACCACAAAAAATGATTGGGTTCTAAATATAAACAAGCAATTCATACCTTTTGTGTATGTGGCACATCATGTATATCAAAGAATTTCTCCATCTGAAGTATCCATGTGATTGGATCCTTGCCATAAAACTTCCTCATATCAATCTTAGGAAAGTGGTTGGTCTTCAACCCAAAGTTGGAGTTTCTCCATTCTTGATTCATCTTCCTTGTGTCCTCATCATGAATTTCATGGGATACATTTTCACTTTCAGGTGTCCTCTCTATTAGGAAATTTTTCAATCCTTCCATGATCTCCCTTTTTAAACCATCAATCTTAGTATTTATTGCCTCCAACTTAGCTTCAGTTGAATCCATCATCCCTTGTAGTTCATCTTTTGTTATTGTCTTCTTTTGTAAATCATTTATGTCCATGTGCATTTCTTCACCTTCATCAAGAGTCCAAGTAGGACTTTCTGGAGGTTTAGTTGGTGTAGAAGTTCCCTTTTTTGGTGGCATGTTGGCCAAGTATCACTTTTAAACCTTGATTTCCATCTAGTTCTGCTAGATGATATTCTTTTGTTGTATCTCCAAAAATTTCAGCCCTTCTGAGTCTAAAAATTATTTTTGTAGTTCTTTGATACGTATTCTCTACAATTCCACAGGTCTGATCAAAATTAGATGTGCCAAGTGGAAGTTATGGTAACGTCCCCACACCTTGTTGATTTTTGTCCCTTCGAGGAGAGCTTACTTGTAAAGCGTGCCAAGATCACAATATATGATATTTAATTCTGAAACTTGTACCAGAAATACTATAGATTGTCCACTATCGAATGCAACTGGTCTCACTTAATTTGGATACTCGCTAAAGAATGTATCATTGTTTTACTTGGAAGACATGTTTGAGACTAGTTAATATGACTAGTCATATACCTTATCTTGCACAAGGTGTATCTACAAAAGTAGGATGAACCAAAAGATCAAATTTTTATCACAGATACCTTGATAATTTCTATGAATATCCACCAGATTTTAGGGTCTGAAATGTTACAGAAAAAAATTTATAGAAAAAAAATTGCGATGACTAAATTCAAGATGATTCCAAAACCCTATATTACATAGGATATATCTCTGAAAGTATAAGGCCTCGAAAGCTTAAATTTTAACCCCACGTACCTTGATCCTTCTAATAAATATCCTCCAAGGGGTTCCTTATGAACCATCGTAGAAAAAAAGTTGTATCAAAAATATCAAGGTGTCTCATATGTTCCAGCGAAACCCCAAGACCTTGAGCTCTAATAACAAATGTTAAGAACCAAATATCAAAATAGCATAAAAAAACCTCAGAATAAGTACTCAACACCTTGAAAAAGATATACTTTTAGATAATAATCCTCTTTGATGGGGAAACTTCCTTATGCACCACATAAATTTCACAATACCAGATTATTCCCAATGAAAAGGTCTCATTGGTATATATATAGGAGACTAGGAGGTACAATTACAACTAATGGACCCAAGACAACATAAATAAAATAACATTATTGGTGTAATATGCCCCAATTAAGGGGTAATGTTCCACTATTTAGGGCTTAACAATAAATAAGAACCATCTACAACATTCAAGTGAAAGACATGTCAATCAGTAATTAATATATTATTTTAGGAAGAGATCAGCATGCTTTAACTGGTGGATATATTTATTTAGATGGGTCACACATGTACCTCCCTAAGAATGGAAAGAACATGATTCTTCTAGGGAAGGATGGATCTCACCTTATATTGAGAGTCTTCCACAACCTCATGTAAATTATATTGAGGAAGACCTAGGTGTATATTCTATTTTTCTTGAACAAGATAGTGATTCTATTTTACCCTCTTCAAAGCCTGAAGATGGAATGTGGCACATGCACTTTGATGATTCTTGTTCAAGTGAGGGTAATGGTGTAGGTATAATATTGTACTCTCTCATAGGAAATATTCATAATTTTTCTCATAGATTAGAATTTGCTTACACCAATAATATCATAGAGTTTGAAGCCTTGATCCTTGGTATTTAAAATGCGTTTAATCTCGGCTACTATCATCTTGTTGTGTTTGGAGATTCAGAGATTATTATGAATGTGATTAGAAAAATATATACCCCCTCAAATAAGTTGCTTAAGAGATATACACAGACAATATGGTATCTGATTTCAATTTTTTTATCTTTTAACATCACACATATCATGAGAGACTTGAATTCAATGGCTGATAGGCTTGTTATTTTTGTAGCTAGTCTTACAAGGCAATTGTTACCTCAGAGTCTCAATCGTAAATTCATGTATTTATATCATCCACATTTTCCGAATAATGTAGAATCATGGCAAGTTTTTCCTAATAACGAAAGTATTTGTGCTTTCTTGCATAATGAGCCTATTAAACAAAAGGAAATTATATATTTGGAAGACAATAAATTTCCTAAAGGACTAACTCCTCTAGAGAGTTCATTCTCATATAGTGATGTTAAGAATAATAAAGACAAAGAAAAGGAGGAATCAAAAAGAAAAATCGGTGATACTATTTCGTTGAATATTGGGACTCGTGATAACCCAAAGACTTTGAAAGTTGGAGCCCGACGTTCAGAAGAAGAAAAACATAAATTCATGGAGTTATTTTGTGAATTCAAACATGTATTTGCTTGGTCATATGAGGATCTTCGTGGTTTTTATCCTAATGTTATTCAACATGTTATTCCTATTAAGGAAGAAGTGAAGCCAGCTAGGCAGATACAAAGACCTATCAACCCCGCCTCAGAAGCTACCATAAAAAAGGAAGTTGAAAAAGTGATTGATGCTCACATTATTTTTCCTGACAAATATCATGAGTAGCTATCTAATCTTGTCCCAGTACGGAAGAAAAATCATGATATCATATTATGTGTTGATTTTTGTTCTTTAAATACGGAAAGTGTGAAAGACAATTTTCCTCTTCCAAATATGGAATTAATTTTGCAGCAAGTGGCATTTTGCGGCAAGTGGCAGGGTCATAGATGATGTCCCTTCTTGATGGTTCTTCAGGTTATAATCAAATCATAGTCAAGAGGGTAGATAAATATAAAACCACATTCACTACTCGTTGGAGCATCTTTACATATGAAAGAATGTCTTTTGGTCTAATAAATGCAGGTGCTACTTTTCAAATGGCTATGAAAATAACCTCTAACGATATTATCGGTAAATTTATTCAAAGACATCTTGATGATTTAACTGTCTATTCTAAAAACCGACAAGATCATTTTGATCATATTAAAAAAAAAATATTTAGTTGCAGAAGATTTGGAATGTCCTTAACCCCTACAAAAGTAATCTTTAGTGTCACACAAGGTAAAAATTTTGGTCATATTTTTCCTTATTCAAGAATTAGTATTAATCCTGAGAGAGTTATCGCAATCCAAAATATTCAAGCCCCTTCTTATAAAAAAGAAATTCAATTTTTCATGAGGAAAATTAATTTTGTTAGAATATTTGTTCTCGATTTTTCAAGAATGGTTAAACCAATTCACAATATGCTTAAGAAAGATCGTTCATCTTCATGGAATGGTGATACCGAAAAGAATAAATTTGTAGAAGCTAAGAGAGCAATCAGTTCTTCATCAGTTTTGGTGAAACTGAATTTTGAAAAAGATTTCATTATTTATATGAATGCTATTGAAGATCGGTCATTTTCATGGAATGATAATACCAAAAAGGATAAATTTGTAGAATTTAAGAGAGCAATCAGTTCTGCACCGGTTTTGGCAAAACTGAATTTTGAAAAAGATTTCATTATTTATACTAATCCTACTGAAGAAGAAATATATGTTATTCTTATTCAAAAGGATGATCAAAATAATGATGAGTCAATAGCTTACATGAGGCAAAGTTTATCAGATGATGAATTTAAATATATTTTGATTGAAAAACATGCATATGCTCTTGTAAAAGCTATTGAAAAAAATTTCCATTATATCTTAGGCAAGCGCACATAGGTAAAAATATATTTTCCCACTGTTAAATTTCTTACTTTTCAAACACATCTTTCTGGAAAACTTGCACATTGGCTTGGTAAGATACAAGAACATGATTTCACGATAACAACTTCTAACATAATCAAGGGACAAGATCTAGCCTTTCACCTGGATCAACATCCTGAACCAGATGTTTCTTCTGACTTTTTCTTGTTGAAAATGAAAATCTTGATTTAGAATAACATCCTTGGTACAAGAACATCATTTATTATTTACAATTTCAAAAATTTCCTAATAATCTTGAATTCCATCAACGCAGGAGGGTTCGTCTTGAAGCCTCCAAATATATAATCTTAGGTACTTTTGTTTTTTACAAAACTGTTGATGGATTGCTATTACATTGTGTAGACAATACAACAGCACAAAAAATCTTAAAGGAAATTCATGGATCAACAAAATCAAATATTCATATTGGTGGTCGTTTCGCTGCAAAATCCACTGCATTCAAAATCTTGAGAATCAGTTGTTACTAGCCTTCAATCTTTAAGGATTCTTATAAATTTGCACAGGCTTGTGTTGAATGTCAAAAATTTGCAGGAAACGAAAAGTTATTTGTCATGCCTTTACAACCAGTTCTTCCTTATTTCCCCTTTTCTAAATGGAGATTAGATTTCATTGGTCCTATCAATCCTTCATATTCTGCTAGACATATTTTTATCCTAACAGCGACAGATTATTTCACTAAATGGACTGAAGTTGTACCATTCAAGCATGCATAGGATGAATAGATAATCTCTTTCTTAGAATCTAATGTATTCTCTTGTTTTGGTCTTACGATAGAAATTATCACTGATAATGGACCAACTTTCATATCTGCAAAATTTACCCAATTTATTAATAAATTCAAAGTGAAGCATTTCACTTCATCCACTTACTATCTGCACGGAAATGGGAAAGTTGAGTCAAAAAACAAAAATCCAGTAAATATTTTAAAGAATATCGTAAATGATAAACCTCACCAATGGCACACATTACTTACATATGCACTTTGGGCAGACCGAACCACTACGAAAACTAGTACTAGGCATACCCCTTTTCAACTAGTATATGGTCAAGAAGCTATTACGCACGTAGAACTTGAGTTAACCTCCCTTAGATTAGAATTGTAGGCTAAAGAGCTGAGCTCTACAGACATCCCTCAAAGGATTAATGCATTGTTGGCTCTTGAAGAACAAAGGAGCTATGCTCTCGAAAATATTAAGAAGAGACAACAATCTGTTAAAAAGTATTTTGAAAAGAGAGCAAAATCAACTAGTTTTTTAATTGATGAGAAGGTTTTACTTTTGGATTTTGTTGATGCTAACAAAGGTAAGCATACAAAGTTTTAGGTTAGGTCCTTATATAATTGCTTTTGTGGTTGCTAATAACTTGTATTTGTTAAAAGACATGGATGGGCGATTATTTTCTTATATGACTAATGGTTTGCATTTGAAACACTATGTCGAACCCGGATGATTTTTATTTTCATTGTTTCATGTATATAATTTTGATTTTTCAGTTTGTATAAATTTGTTTGTTTTATCTCTTCAGTATTTGAGCTATTTTATGTTTTGATTTTGATTTCTCAATCAAAACTGGATCAATTAAGTTGCTAGTCTCATCATTTAGTTGAAAATTTGTATTAATCTTATTATGTTCTAAAACAAACAACGGAGTCAAATGAATGGTTTTCGGTTTGCAGCACTACTTATGTAGTTTTTGTTGTACCTACAAAATGTCTTGTTAAAACTTGAAGGTTATAGCTTTTTCCCTTTTTCTTCTTTCGTGTGCTTCTCTTCATGAGTGAATCATTTCAAGAACATATTACAAAATTTTACAAAATTTTTATTGAATTAGATGAGAAGAAGAAGTCACCAACAAATTTGATTTCTAGTTTCAAAACAAAAACCAAATTTTTTTTAGTTCTAGCCTGCTATAAGCAAACTTCCCTATGGAGTCGCCAGATGTTGACTCAAAAATTCGTCAATTGTTATAAATAGTCTCAAAGAGTTGTGAAGTTTATTATTATTATTATTATTATTATATAGCTAATAGGTGGGGTCCCCAAGGATTGAATTCAAAATATTGGTTTTCTAAAGATTTTCCTCTGCATAATATACTTCAGTTTTTGTCATCTTGAAGAAATGGTTTATGGTTATTTTGATATGCATATCATCGAAGTTGAAATATTTACTTGCAAAATGATGAAAGACCTAGCATCATTATAGCATTGAGAGAATGAATAATCTTTATACATGTATTGGTTGATGCTGGTAGTTAGAGTTTTGTTGGTGCGTTGTTGAAGCATTGAACCCTAGGTCTTCCCCTGTGCCAACAAATGGTTCCATTGTCGGGACGTGAAACTGTGATTGTTGGGAACTGAGGAAAAAAAGAAAGATCTATACGTAGATCTGTTGCTTTAGTGCACATTGTTCTACTTGATTTATGAAGTTATGTGCTAAAGAAAGGAGACAAATCTGAAGAAAAGAGGTAATATCTGAAATCGTTGTGCTCTGATAGAGGTAAGATCAGTGAATTTTTTTTATTAAAGAGGTAAGATCTGAAAGCTTTGTGCTTTGATAAAGGTAAGATAAGTGGAAATTTTTGTTTCGACAATATGGATCTAGGTATGTTTGATAAATTTTGTCCTAGTCTGAAAACTAGGGCACAGTTAGAAGAAAGAAGATTTTATATGAGTGGATCTAATAGAAATAATGAAAGATATGTTATTCCTAGGCATAGAAAGAATGTTTGGACTAACAAATTGATGCAAGATCCTAGGAATAATTTTCTGCAGGTTAGTTACTATGATCCTAGTGCGCAGTACAAGAAAGGTTGGGGATCATTTAAGAGAAAGAGAGGATTAACCCTTTGTTACAGTTGTAGAAGACCAGGCCATCTTGCTAAGGATTGTCATGATAGATGACCTAGTTTTCTTTGTTGTAAAGCTATGGACCATGACGTTCTGGATTGCCCTAGAATGATTGTTAAGGTTGAAAGAATGAATATGAGACAAGACCCTGAGAAAGGCCAAGAAACTGAGACCATGGTAGAACCCCAGAAAGAATCAGAGATTGTATTACTACAAATAAAAGAAACCCTGAATGACCACAGAGATGTCAACTTATCAAAGATCTTCAAAGAAAAAGAGTGCATCGAAACAAGAAAAGGAGACTTTGACATAGACTGTGTTCTGGATGAGGAAACACGGGAAAATATTATAACAGAAAGAACTTGGGAAATTTTAGGAAAGCCTGATATGATTCCCTCATTTGGAGGAATAGGATTATTTAGAGGAAATTCGATAACCCTATGTGGAAGACTTACCCAGACATCTATGAGTGCTCATGGCACTTCATCAGAAGAAGAATTTGAGGTTGTTAAATTTATTGAGAACAGCATTGTATTTGCTATGTTACTAGGAAAAACTTGGATTGAGAAAGATCATATCCGAAGAAAACAAGAAGAGAAAGCTCTAGAACAAAGAAAGAAAGAACTAAGAGACTTCATGGCTAAGAGAATAGCACACTTACTGGAAGAACAAGAAAACCAGTTGAAGCTACTAAGGATAAGAAATCTAGCTGTCGAAATTGAAAGAACACAAGCATACCTGAAACACTTGTTTGTACAAGAGAGTAGAGGGCCTACCCCAGACAAAGAAGAAGTATTGGCCTTGAACCTTACGAAATACCATTAATGGTGTGAAGTTACTATGCCAAGATGAGATAAGAATCAGAATGGGAAGAGGAACCCAGTAACGCAGATCATAGGGAAGAAGGCTAGAAAGCTCAGCAAGAAGAAGGAAAAGTTGGAGAAATTACAGGATGGTCTAGAAAAGACTTCGCAAAAGGAAGGTCTCCAGAATTTGGGCTTCACTGGAATATCAGAGCAACTCAGATTGGCACTTCTCCATGGTCGAGAGATATGAATTTTTAAGGCATTATAACCGTTAGATTGACATTCCTGAATGATTAGAACAGCAGTTATGATCAGAAACCTCGGCATCGGACCGTTGGGACCTCGTCATAATGGACAGAACTGCATTGATGAAGGCTTCTTGTCCATTGGAAGGATCTATTACATCGTTGTCTACTTATCCCGTCAACTGTTGCGCCGAGCACACTTTCACGAATTGAATCCAAGCCAACAAGAGAACTCATTGTTACTGTGTTGTGCTTATTGAGACCTTGCCATCCATTTTATTGCATTGATAAATTGTTCATCAGCCTGAGATATCTGACATCGAGTGTGAATGTCGGACGAAATCGTCCCTACAGAAAAGTCAGTAAAGGAAATTTTAATCGGTCTAATGGCAGAGAGAGTGATGTCCACAGGAGTTCAAGCTTCATCGACGCGAGGAGTGGAAGCCTCCCCGTCAACTACTCGCGGATCTGGACCATCCCAATAACCAAGCATCTAGATGACTTGGCAAACACGAAGTTAATCCCTTCCATCCTGCTTGACTACATCCCGCCTCTGGTCGGCTCGGTGAATCGTGACAGTGTCCCCAAGGACTTCGACTACACCTTGGTCACTGCGTACCTCCCGAAGGGGATATGCACATGCAAGCCTTAGTCGAATAAGATCATGACACTAAATATCAGTGACTTTAACCTAGGGGATTGCAAGAACTTCAGCATGCTCGCTGCTCATAGGTAGTTGACTAGGACGAATGGGAAGAAATCGAGGAGAATCCCCCAACCATGGACTATGGACCTCGCGCAGTCCACCATCCTGAACATAATGAAAATACCCCATTTTGGAAGGCACCAGGAGGTTAACGTGTGTGTTAAGCTCATGTTGTCGAGATTCCATGGCGGTTATTTGTGGCTAGACAGACGCATCACAGTCGATCTGGCATTGATCCATCAGATCACCATATTGAGCATGTAGGGACTAGACCCGCAAGACTTCAACCCAGGGAAGGTTGCAGACCACGCCCTGGCACAGAATATTAAAGATACATACGGCGATGTGGAGAAGGGGAAGTGAGGCTACAAGGTAGCCTCCATACAGAATGGCGCAGTGCACCTTGCTTGCCAATTGATTGTTGGTAAACTAGTCTGGAAGAACAGACCCACGCAGGGTACAGGGTTTGTTGTTGACCTCACAGGGAAATACTTGGAGGGGCTACAGATGAACTGGGCAAAGTACTTAGTGAACCAGTTAGACCAAGATTGTCGCGAAGCCCAGGATCGGTGCTATGAGTTCCATTTTAGTTGGATGTTGATCCTCATCGCATTCATAGCTTGGGAGATGCCAGAAGGTGCGACCTTCCCTGAACTAGAACCATCTGAACCCTTAGCCATGAAGTTCACTTCGCTATGGTATTCAAGCGATATGGGAAAACAATGGAAATCAAATGCGGTGTTCCACACATAATACCTGCAATTAAAGAGGGCTATTGAGGTTGTCCCTCGTATGACGCCGAACACCCTGCACAGGTTCAGGCCATTTGAGAAGTTCCACGCAGACAGACATTTTATCTACATCATTATGCATGGAGATGAACACAAAGAAGTACTACAAAGTTATTACAAACTTACGGAAGAGGACTTAGAAGAAATGACTAAGGAGTGGCCTGCATAAGTTCTTATCCATGTTGACCCCACAGAACTGTCTGATCTCAAACTAATCGGAATCCCGGTGATCACTCATGAAGGGCATGATACACTTGGAACTAGCAGAAGGAAGAAGACAGAAGAAGTCCAGCAGTTGAGCAGTGCATCAAAAGAAATTGATTCAGACTCACCTGGAGGAGGAGGTGATGACGAAGTAGATAAAGAAGAGAAAAATGGAAACGAATATCAGCAGAAGCAAGGTGAAGTAACACTGCCACAGAATCCCCCTGAAGAATCAGAGTTATCTCACAAACGAAAGGTTTCTCCCATGAAACCCACATCGCGGAAGAAGTCAAAATCTAGTAAGACCAAGCTTCAGACTGTGCTCACGCTCGATGACTTTGAATTCATCATCGCAATTGTATCGGATGCCTCAGAAGATATTTTGCAGAGAAATGAAGCTAAGAAAGAGACCATGTATGAGAAAATTTAAGCAGAACTGTGAGGGGTACAGTAGGCCCTTCACTCCAGACGCGCAGTGTCCATTGCGCCCCCTCCATCAAAAGAAATAGAGTTGGGAAATGAGCCTACCCAACTCTACAGACTAGATGATGCGATTGAAGCCCGCCTTCGTCGTGCACAGGAAGAAACGGAACAGGCCATAGTGGCCCTAAAGCAAGCACAAGAGGAGGTAATAGAGCAATGCAGGGTTACGCAGCAGGACAAGGTTGCCCTCCAAGCAAAGTTTGAAGAGGAAAAGGTGCATATCCAACAAGAGAAAGAACAACTGATCATGGAGTAGGTTGGAGTAAAAGAAGCAGTCAGCAGAGCACTTCGCTCTGTAATGGGCTTAGAGAAAAAGGAGGAAGACCCAATGGAGCATCAAGTAGCACAGCTTGCTGAAGCCATCCAACAGCTTCAACAGAGAATAGTAGATCTAAAGCAACAAACAGTACTAAGTACTCCAGAGGATGTGCGAGATCAAAGAGAAGCCACTGCTCAGAGCACAGTTGAGAGAATCAAGGCCTTTGTCATGGAATGTAAACATCGAAGTGATCGCAGCACGCAGACTTATGAGTGAATCACTGAGGATCATGAACTAAAGACACTGGATTCACAACTCCAGGAGGCCAAGCAGTAAGTAGCAACAATACAGGCGCGGTTGAAGCTCCTATCAGCGGTTGAAAGAATGAAAAGCTATGAGAAACAACGCACTTCTCAACAGAAGGTCCATACCATATAGAGAAAAGTCATGGAAGTGACTCAAAGGATCCAGCCAGTCCAGGATGCAGCTTGCCAACTATTTGAGGAGATTGAAGGACGAGGAGTAGAGCTGGAACAAGTAGTCACTTCATTCGAACATCGCTTTGAGGGACCTATGAATGAGGCAGTTCTTTAGGATTTCGTCGAGCAAGAGACCCTAGAGAAGCAGCAGGTCGAAGTAGCTTGAGCCAGGCTCGAGGCTTTTGAAGTAGAGCTACACAGATCAGAGTGACTCGGGGTGAGTCACAGGTGAGTGTTGGGGGCCTGTTGGCCCTTGACTGAGTTTTGGAGACCCTTAGTCAGGTATGACCTATTTTTGGACTTCAACAGGCTATCGAAGGTGGAGTGCAAGTCAAATCAGAGATCATTGAATATCGACCCCTTTTTAGGGATTTTTGGGTTTTGGGCTTATGTAACGAGTATGGGGATGTCGGCCCATGGGTTTACCCATGTTTAGGCCCATTTTGTAATGTATAAATAAATGTCTAGGCGATGTAAGAGGAGACAATATAGGCATCTGTGTGATGATGTGCTAAGTGCAAGTGATAGTTGTACATGCTTTGTGCATATTGTGTGAAACTTGCAAGGCTAAGTGCAAGTGACTATAAGAGATTGTGTAAAGGCTTTGTGTTGTAACCTAGCTCGGGGAAGGAGGATCTGGTGAGGTCCACGCAAATATCCTATCCTATGCAGAGTAGGACCTTATGGCTTTGTGCATGTAGATGATTGATAGAATATAATAAAGAAGATGAAGAGTTGGTGGATGTAGCCCCAGGCTGGGGGTGAACCACTTATATCCTGTGTTATGGTTGCTTTGTGCATTTTGATTATTGCTTGGTGCCTTTGATGTGATTTATGCTTAGTCTTGTTATCTTTATGAATGTTAGAAGCATCTGATATAATAGCTTAGTGCTCGGTAATTCGAATGAATGCCATATCTGATATGTTTCTTTATGCTAAGTGCTTAAATGTGTTGAATCTTGTTGAATACTGTGTTGCATTGTAATTAGGTTTTATCTGCGCTATAGACAAAGGTTAAGTATTAATGAATGACATCTACTAAGTGCTTTGTTAGAGTATTGTAATCACAGATATGTGTCCCAATTAAGGTTGCAGACACTAGAGTCCTGCAACCACCACTGCCTCTACCTCGGGTGAGACTTCATCTGCTTCGCAGGTGTTGCCGAAAGGGTCGGTAGTTAGGGTTTTGTTGGTGCATTGTTGAAGCATTGAACCCTAGGTCTACCCTTGTGCCAACAGTTGATAACATTATGACGTTTAATTAGTGCCAAACCATGATTCTTTCATGCAAAGCAAGTTAGAGGCAAATTATTCTTGTTTGTAAAAGGTCTTGGTTTCATTATTCAAAAGGGGTTTCACATGGTTTGATTAGTCATATATATGAGTAGTACATATACTATAACCACAATGTATAAAGGAGGCGCAATTGTTGAAGTAGCATTGTTCAAAGTTTGAGTTATGAATACATTCAACATATAATCTATACATGATATAACCTATTCATAGAGTTGATTGGCATTGGGCGATGGTTATAGATATTATATGACCTTATTTGAATTCATATGTTTTGTATGTGGCATAAAATCACATTGATTCCAACGTTGATAATTATATGACAACAAGTTAAATTCGATTTGACATAAAGGAAAGTTCACATGTTGTGAGGGTTATGTATGTTGGTTGGATTGTTGACTTGGCATGCATTTTAATGGTTTATTGGGTTGGAAACGTGATTGAGTTGACCATGCATTGAAGGTGCCAGGACGTGGGCACTTACTCCACAGTCCCGCACAATATCACTCCCTTTCTACCTTGAATTTTGGTCATTTTCTACGTTGAAAGTTGAGGAAAAGACTCTAAGCTCTGCTTTCTAAAACCCTCACTCATGGTAGTTTCCATAATTGATTCATCCCTCATCTCTGATTTAAAAGCGTCATTGTATAGGGTATGAGATCGCAGTTGATTTGGCATCTTGTGCAATACATATTTTTTTTTAAAACCTGGTTATATTTGGCTCAGGTTAACATTATTGTGTGCATGAATGTCTTATTGTCCTTTATCTATCATTTATTGAAGGAAAAGGTGGAAAAAATTATTGTTTTCTCAGAGTTAATATTGTTTTTGTCATTATACTCCATTCTCCCACTTTCCATTTTGATTTGCAAAAGAAAAAGTTTGTTTTTCATAGCTCCTGGTTCGCATGCAGACTCAAACTCCAGTTCTTTGTGCTCTTTCATGATTTCTCTGGTCACTTTGAGAATAACCCCTTTCTTTTATGAGATTACAGACATGGTTTTTGGTGTTGTTCGACTCGGGTCCGAGTCTTGCTATGAAAACCAACCATTTGTTTTGATTGAACCTGAATGGTAATTTTACACCTGGAGGTATACATTGTTTCGATTTATGGATTGTATCATTGTTTTCTCTATTGGAAGATGCGTGCAAGATTAAACACATTTAGTATAAATTGCTTGCAAGCTCTTGGGTTCACCGAAGTTGTTCTAATATATATGTTATGTGTTTTGAAGTGTTCGACATGGGTCATAGCTAATTTGAGGCTTGGATTTAGTGATTGGTTTGGGTTTATAAAATGTTGCCTACATTCAATCTTTTTTCTTTATCTTGGATATATTGGTTTTAAAAATAACAGGTTTGAACCCTAATCTTGCATTGAGCCTCATGAGCATGAACCTGGGTTGATAGAATCGTATGCAGTCATGCCTTTTCATTTATCACTTAAATCTTTTGGCATTTTAAATTTTGGTTGTCATTATTAAGTTCTTCACTTCAATTGAAACTAGAATGTTAAAGGAAAGAACGGGTTGTAATGTCAATCTAAGCCTATTCAAACTAAGTCTAAATTCGACAGTCTTGAAAACATAGGTTTCATACCCAAGTTATAGGTTCGAACTCGGGTCTTTTTATTTAAAACACATGATGACATTTTCGGTCAAGCTATAGCTTTTCCTCGCATTTTTCCTCAGTCTTTGTGACTTTTGGTTGAATGATTTTGAGTCCAACTAAGATTCAGTAAAAAAAATTATGCATGGAATTTTTGGTATACTTGACAACGTGGAATGGTTGGCAATTTTGATACAAAGTTGAAATAAATTGAAAAATAATGAAGCAAGATATGATTATATCATATTGAACTTTGTTATTTGGGTATTATTTTATGATTGAAGTCTTGGTTTGAACATGAAATGACTCGGGTTGGTGAACTTTTGATTACATATGCATGTTGGTTGGAATAAAATGGATTCAACATTAAGTGGATGATGGTTTACCTGAAAATGGTTATGTTTGTTTATGATTATGGTTTGGGTAAGCCCGGATATTAAAGGACTCATGCATATGATTGGTTTCGATGGACTTGTTATTCATGGTTATACATACAATGACTTGTATTTTAATGGCATAAAAAGGAAAATGACAGAAGTCATATGGGTTGTTATATAGACTCATTACCTCTCATTAATTTCATTTTACATAAGTTATTTCCCTCAAATTTTGTTCATTTAAATTCATGTTTCGATTCTTACCTTGTATATATAATTAATATGAAGTGGGCATGAAAGAAATATAGTATGGATTAATGACCAGTGTTATTTATTAAAGGTGGAATTTTTGTTATAGCATATATGAGTGATTGAATATGGCTTGGAGAAATTTTTGGACTGATTAAGTTTCATGAGGATACTTGGAGACATGGTTTAAATATTTGGATAGTCTCTTTGTAATTTTGTGTATGTATATCTTGGATAAATAGTGGTTTGCATGTATGGATTTCAAATATGGATATGGTTGGATGAATGATTTCAGAGCTATACTTCTATCCATGTTTCACTTTTACCATTCATATCCCTTTTGGGTTGCATGGTTTTGTTATTCTTAGAGTCAATTTAATCATGATGACAAATTGTGTTAGATGTTTTAACTTACAATATATTATGCATGTATTAACTTGACTATGATGGATATAGATGAAATTCTTCAACAGGGGTAGCAGTAGAGGAGGAAACAGAGGAAGAAGAAGGAAATTTCCTAACACGTTTTGGCAACCTGGGAGCATAAGAAATTAAGGTTCTCTATACACTTTGATGTTGATTCTGATGAATTTCAGCAGCTGATTCAAATTGGGCACTTAAATATTGGTGGAAAGCATGCTTTGCCTCAGCCCCAAGTACCTACTAATGTTATCTTGCAACCTCACCCTGGTATTGTCAATGTTCTCGAGTCCCTTGTGCAACCTCATAATGATGGATGGGGTGGAATACCTGCCAATCCTTCTTTTGGTGCCAATTAATGGTCCATTGATTCCCCTCCTCCTCCAGTTCATATTGTTGCCACAAATGCATGTTTTCTTTCTCTTCTTGTTCACCCAACATTACCAGTTCAGAGTGTGCTCGAAACTACCAATAATGTATCTATGTCTCCTCCTCTAAAAGATCATAAAACCACTCCTCATGGCTCTCAAGTTGACAAAGGTAAGAATCCAATTACCTCTGCCAACATAGTCAAATCTTCCTCTACTCAATCCAAGATAAACTCAACAAGCAGTGGTAAAAGAAGTTTGAATGATATGCATCCAGAGGGAACCCAATTGGAAGAAAAGAAGTCTTAGTATGAGGACTTCATCAGGGAAAGAGAAGAATTTTTCAAAAAGAAATTCCCTAGGTTATTTTGATTTTGTTTATTTTGACATTTGACTATGACACTATTTTGGATAGATAACAAAACCATGATATTTATTTTTGAAACTTTAAAATATCATGTTAATTTATGGGAGATACAAGTGATATATGTCATGGTAATTTTGATGCATGTTTATGGTATGCTTTGTGGTGCTGATTTTTATATTTGATAATATTATGGAGCGACAAGGAAAAGCTAGAATTGATCATTGAAATAAAGAATGCATGATAGAGGGGGGCACCTATTTAGTTATTATACTATTTATTAATTATCCTTATCATAAAATTATTTTTCATATTTATTAATTAAAGTTATTTCACTTAAATAACTAAAAGTAGTTCAACTATTTGAAGAACTACCTTTCACAGAATAAAAGGAAGAAAAGAAGGACAAGGAAAAAGGGGAGGAATTACAGAGAAATAAAGTTTCAAATTGAGATTTCTGAATTTCATTTTTTCACTTTTTGAGTTCTTTAAGAGCTAAATTATCTTATTGATAGCACCATCATTGTAAAGGTGGCAAAGAAGAAAGGACTAAAAAACATAGACATTTGACATGCTTTGTAATATACCTTAAGTATATTACAATGTTAATTTATTATTAATCAAATCATTAATGTAATTTTATTAAATTTTAAATATATATTTTATATATATCAAGTTTTAAGCTTCCAAGTGGTATCACAATTTGGTAAAAAAATTACCCAACTTGATAATGTGTTTTTTACTATATAAGTAAAAAAAAAAAAAAAATTGTGAGATCTATTTTGTGGATATACCATGGATACATATGCCAGATATATAACCAACTTTCTTGATGAATTTAAAAATCAACTCATTAATCAATGAATAAACTATTTGAAAAATATAAATATGATAGAGAACACGTTGAATTGGAATGTACTTATGAAAATTATAAACTCAGGGACCAATCAGCCAACTCTTTTTCCCTAGGTGAAGAGAGAGATAAATGCATGCATCGCGATGGTCCTCCATCCTACCCTCTAATTGATTCTTCTTATGGTGCACATCCTTCTAGAATATTATGTGTGCTAAATATTAAAAGTAATGTGGAGGACTCTGAACTTAATGTAAATGGAGAAAAGGAAAAACAAGGATCATTTATTAAAAAAACAAGCCGATTATAGCGCTGTCCAAATTGAACTATGACAATACAAATAAGAAAATCCAAGAGTATTTAGAGTCATTGCCTCTAATATCTCCTCGTTTACAGGCTCCATATTGCAGTAACCCTAAAGTCTCCAAAGAGAGAAATATAAATGGAAATGAGAATCCAAAACACAGAGAACAGAAGTTGGATTTGGACGCAATGACCATGACCGCTGAAGGGGATATTTATGGAGGCTTGAATTTATTTTCACAGATAAGAAAACCACCAGAGGTCGTAGCCAGGTGTCATTTCATATTCTCAGCATACCTCAGCCACAGGATAGATACAATATATTTGTTGGTAATAGTAATGTGCCTTTCAAGCATCCTGGATTGCATAATACTGGAGATGGGAGCAAATACATTCATCCTTTACAGGGAGGGAGAGATTGATAGAATTAAATTTTATTACAAGAAATCTGAGTTGTCTAAACCTCTTCAGCCTGCCCCATGGGAGAGTATGCCATTCAAATTTGTAGATAGAATTTAGGTCATGAAAGAAGTAGCCATTAAATTGGAATCAATAAGTGAAATTGTTGTTGATCTTGAGCACAATCAGAACAGATATTTCCATGGTTTAACTTGTTTGATGCAAATTTCTACAAGACCAGAGGACTTTTTGGTCGATACCTTGATATTGCACAAGTACATTGGTCCTTGTTTGGGACACATATTTGCAAACCCTGCTATTAAAAAGGTGATGCATGGAGCAGATCGAGATATACTGTGGTTGCAACGTGACTTTGAAATTTCCATATGTAATTTATTTGATATTGTCCAGGCCTCAAGACTATTGCAATTGGAGATAAATAGCTTGGAGTTTCTACTGCATCACTTCTGTGATATCACCACTGATAAAGAATACCAGAAATCCTTTTTTTATATCCATGACGTAATGCAGCAGAAATTAGCATGCATGCCATCTATGAGTGGGGAGGATCCATTTTTTTAGGACTGTGAACACAGTCGTGATGTATTCTTGTAACTCTATGCAAAAGAACTTTTGACAGAAACTTATTTTTTACATGTTTATGGATTACATGAAGAAAACTGCAATCAAGTGCATATTTTTGTTTCCGCTAGCCTATATGAATGGAGGGATAAGATAGCTCATGTGGAAGATCAAGGCATTGGCTATATATTTCAAAACAAAGTACTACTACAAATTGCTAAGAGGATCCCTCGCACCACGTATGACCTGCATGCATTTGTCAAAGGCAGGAATCCTTTTGTTGAGATGAACCTTGCGTCTATATTTGATGTTATAAAACAAGCCAAGGAAATGATAAATAAGGCAGTTGAAATTTCTCCAAACCCAGTGAAACCAACCTTTGTTGGCATTGGCTAATATTGCAAATGTTGTGAATGCCAAGAATGTTTCATCTATTGAGAGTTTGAATGCTAAAGTTAAGTCCCTCTGTGAGAATTCGTCTCAGCTGGAAGTGACAGAAGGTGGAATTTCTAATAGTTTAAAAGCTTAGGGTGCAAGAGAGGTTCTTAATGAGGGAATAAAATCATTTTCTATAAATTTGATCATCGAAAAACTATGTCTGGTGAACAAACAGGGAGTCTTATTAAAAAGAAGCAAGCAGAGTTCATAGAATCCTCAAGTTTAGCTATTGATACCTTTATTGTCGGAAAAACTCCATTCAATAAGGTTGGTTTGGCTTCTAGTGTAGTTGGTCGAGCCTCTAACTCATTATTTTTCAATAAGAAATGCGAATCTGTAAAGGGCATTCAAGCAATCTTAAATGAAACTAAAGGTAATTTGGTTTGTCAATCATTCGAAGAGAAATCCCAATGCACTTTGTCAATGGAAGGTTTCTCTTCTGTTCTGGGAAATTGGTCCTAAATGGTGTAAGTACATATGATCGTAAGTTCTTGCAGCCCAAATTTACAGCCCTGGAGGAAGCTCCAGAGATTATAAATAAAGTTACTACAAAAGGTTGAGTAACATTGGTACAGGCTAAGAAAAGGCCAACTCGGGGATTGGCAGCTATGTTGGGTCCTTCAAGATTGAAACGGAAAAGAAAAATGAGTTTATGTTGCATTCATCTTTACCCATGCTTCAAGGACGAAGCTTTTCAAGGAGGGATGACTTGTAATATACCTTAAGTATATTACAATGTTCATTTATTATTAATTAAATTATTAATGTAATAATTATACTTTTAATGTAGGAAAACAAATAACTTGTTTTGAGATGGGGGTAGAAATCCTAGACTCTGCAACGCCTCTTATGTAATCGCTGCATGCATTGACTTACCTGTTGTCGAGCCTGTCGCCTGCACCACATGGGTACGGTCAATTACTGTAGACTGAGAAGAAGCGATGAGTCCGAAGGGGGGGGGGCAACCCCCCTTGTACAGCAACATTACCGCCAATGACAGGGCCGGGACGAGAGCCAAGCGACCTACCTTTGAGCCGCCGCCGCATCTACTAGAGCATATCCTCTCCAAAGAACAAGGACTCAGAAAAAAAATGGATGTGGAATCAAGCTCGTCCCATCCAAAAGCACATCGTGGATGGAAACCTGGAAAATGCATTCCACAGTGAGAAAAACCTCCTCGATACCTCATCAGCTCGACCAGGGTCAGTGAGCATACTTAGTTTATGATGGAGCATACCCTAATAGACAAGTTCCTAGGGCTCTGGCCCTCGGAGCGGGACCTGACACGGTGGATCAAGGACTAGTGGAACCCTAAAGGAGACTATGAGGTTCAGCTAAGCTCCAAAGGTTTTTTCACGATCATCCTCTACAACCTGGAAGATAAGGACAGGATGTTCGATAATGGGCCATATTTCTACAACTCGGTTGGGGTATTCCTGTGGTTCTGGACAGACCACTTTAGCCTCGAAAAGGAGGACTTCACAATGGCTCCAGTGTGGATCAAACTATACTCCCTGCCCCAAGAATTTTGGTTGGAAGAGATACTCATGGGAATAGGGAATATAGTGGGGAGATATGCCAAATCATCAGAAGCTACCAAGCAAAGAAAATACACCTCCTAAGCATGAATATGTGTTTACATGGATATCTCAAGAGCTCTACCTGGATCTGTTATCCTTGAGTACCGAGATGAGGATTGGAGCCAAACAATAGACTATGAACACATACCCTTTCGTTGCAGAAAATGCCACGAGCATGGCTATCTCTTCAGAGATTGCCCCCTTAATGCCCAAGGCCCCAAAGCTGGAGAAACTAAGCAAAAAGATGGATTCACCACAGTAAAAAGCCCAAATAAAAACCCGCCAAGGAAACAGAATCCTGGCACCGCTCCAAGGATCTCTACCAAAAACTATTATTACATTCTAAACCAGTTGTCGAAAGACGGAGAGATCCAAGACCCGCACATAGAAAAAAATCAAGAGAAAGAAAAGGCTAGGCTGACCCTTCTCCCACACAGAACCAAGAGGCTACCCCAGGGGACAAACCTGGTACCGATGGGGACATCCAGATGCAGTTGAATGACCAAGATCTAGAGGACATAAATCTAGAAAAACTCGAAGAAGCACTTAATCGCAAGGATCTGCAAACCATCCCTATAGAACAACTCTGCAAAGTCCACAAAGTCTTCATTGACTCCATAGCTGGATCCACAACCCAACTGGGCATAGCCTCAGATCCAAGCACAGAATCAAAGAGGGCGCCATAGGAAAACAAAAGGAGGGGACGCAAATCATCCCAGCAGCTAATAAAAGAAGCCGGAAATCTCTTGCTCAACTCAAGACAGATCCAAAGGCTCTCGGAGGGATACCTCCACCCACCTCCCCATTCCTCATGATGAATATACTCACCTGGAATATCAGAGGACTCAACGGCAGATCCAAACAGAGGATCCTCTGAGACTACATAAGCATAGAAAACCCAGATATCCTCCTGCTACAGGAAACTAAATGTGTGGGAACATAAGCTGAAACCATTTTTCACTGGAGCTAGCATGGATGCGACTTCATTCACTCTGACTCCGCGGGTGCTTCCAGAGGACTATCCATCCTATGGAACCCTAACACTATCACACTGAGTCAACCCTTCTCCACCATAGGCATGCTCATAGCACATTTTATGGTCAAAGGGTCAACCAAGGAAGGAGCCATCACTAATGTCTATGGACCACAAAGCCCACACGACAAAGAAAGCTTCCTGAAAAGAATTGATCACATCAAGACGCTCTTGAACACGCCCAACTGGGTCCTGGGAGGTGACTTCAATATGATCATGACATTGGAGGACAAAACCAGAGGAATCACGAGGCTGGAGCAAGACAGTGGTAAGTTCAAATCACTTATTGATCAGTTAAACCTAGTTGTATTGAAACCCAAAATTGCATATTTACCTGGTCCAATCGTAGATCGGGTCACCGGCAAGTGGCTTGCCGTCTAGACTACTTCCTTATAACGGAAGCCCTTTTAGAGGAGGATCCTACCATGGAAGCCAATATCCTACCAAAAGCAGGCTCGAATCACTGGCCCATTTATTTATGTCTGGACACAGGAGACACTCCCAAGCCCAAACCCTTCCTCTTTGAGAAATTTTGGCTTTCCCACCTGATTTCCATCAACTCGCAAAGACCAGGTGGGCCGAGGTAGAAATAGATCATGGGACCTGCATGTACAGATTCCAACAGCACCTTAAAAACTTCAAGCAACACCTGAAGCTCTGGAACAAAACTACCTTTGGAAACATACTCCAACACATGCAGGAAATTAAACACAGACTGGAAGCCCTGCAACAAATTTTCATCTTTGGATTTAGGTCCCCAGATCTAATGAAAGAAGAGGAGGAACTCCAAGCGAAATTAGATGACCGAAAAAAGCAAGAAGAAATTATGTGGGGCCAGAAATCCAGAGTACAATGGCTCAAAGAGGGCGAGAGGAACACAAAGTTCTTCCACCGCGCAGTGGTGCACCGCAGATACATCAATCGGATAACCTAACTCGAGGATGCTCAAGGAAATCCTATAAGAGAACACAACCTTATAGCCGAGGAGTTGAACACATACTACAAAGAGCTTCTCACAAACCAACGAGAATAGGGAGGACGCAATATAGAAAATAACCAGGCATATACCCTCACTGGTTACTCAAGAGTAGAATGAGGCCTTAATGAGACCCATTACCCAAGAAGAGGTGGACCATGAAGTCAAGGAAATGCCCTCAGGGAAATCACTAGGGCCTGATGGATTCACCACGGACTTCTTCCATCACTGCTGGGACTTAATAATGGAAGAAGTCTGGCAAGTTGTGGATGAATCTAGAACCTCAGGCTAGGTACTCTCGGCACTCAACGCCACCTTTCTCACCCTCAACCCAAAAGAGGAGAGAGTCACTCATCCAAAGCAGTTCAGGCCAATTGCCCTTTGCAACATCATCTACAAAATAATCACTAAGGTAATAGCCACACGCTTAAAGCCAATCCTCCCCTTTGTCATGTCCAAAGAACAAGCTGGCTATGTGGAAGGGTGTCAGATCATGGACAACGTCATCCTTGCTCATGAGGTGATCCACTCACTAAAGACGACCAAAAATCCAGGTATGCTCATCAAACTCGACCTCTCAAAAGCTTTCGATAGACTAATTTGGCAATACCTTTGCTCCATGCTTGAAGCCTTTGGCTTTGATAAAATTTGGGTGAACTGGATCCTCAAGCTCACCTCTTCGCCCTTTTTCTCAATTTTGGTCAATGGAGTCCCATCCCAACCCTTCTCCCCCACTAGAGGCATCAGACAAGGAGACCCTCTCTCTCCCTTCCTCTTTGTCCTGATGGTGGAAGGACTAGGACGCTACATCAAGGCGGCGATTTTGGAAGGCTCCCTTCTTGGCCTTCCTCTCCACAATCTCCAACCTGCACCCTCGCACAACCAATTTGTTGATGACACCCTGCTTATGAACACCCCCACAGCGTGTGAAGCCAACAAGCTCAACTCCATTCTTTCCGACTTTGCGGAAGCTTCAAGTATGGCTCTTAACCTTGACAAATCCAAACTCTACTTCTTCAACATGTCGATCGTTGTCCAAAATCATGTTTCCCACCTCCTTGGCATACCCAA
>ML815895.1:55169-96747 GCA_009831015.1 Picea engelmannii | reverse complement strand
TGTTATATCAATGTAGCATTATCATCCAATAGTTTCAGAGTAAATAAACAATGAACAAATGAGCAATCACACACATCTACAGTACACCAATGTTTTACATGGAAACCTAAAGTGGGAGAAAACCATGTAATGATTTTTCTTATATGTATTTAAGAATTACATTCATTGGAATCACCAACTTCCTTTGTTTTCCAACTGCAACTGGAAGGAGGCTCCAACCCCTTAGTTTCTCATGATACAACCTGAGGGAATATCCAACTCCCCAATTCTTTGGCTACAACCAGAAGGAGGCTACAATCCCCTATGTTCTCCGGCTACAACCGGAATATGGCTGCAACCACTTGTCCTTTCCCCGTCCAACCGTCCTGACTTAGAAGTAGAATGATGGAACCACTGTCACACTATCACTATGAGATATACTGTTGTAAATCTATACCAATCAACCTACACCAAGAAACCTGTACCAATAACCTGAACCATGCATCAAGTTGTACCTCAACATGTACCATAAACAAGTGCATCAACCATCCACCAACCTATACCTCAACCTGTACCATGAAAAAGTTCATCAACCATGCACCAAACCTGTACAAATAACAGGTCACAACAACCTGTCCAAACAACCTATGAAAACAACCTGTCTCATCAATCTTATCAACCAAATCAGATCTACTCACCAAAAAAACTCTCAAAGATGTGCATCAACCAATAATAACACAACAACTTATAATCATCACCAAGATCAATATGTGTTTCTAATAATATACCAATACAAGTATGCTACATCATCCATAAACCATGTGTCAACAATACTACTAACACATGCCTCCAACCATGTACCAGGTATGTACCAATCATGTATCGACTACTCATAAACTATGACTCATCAAGATGTACCAACATCATCAACTATACACCTCATGTATGTGCCAACTCATTTACTACTTGTCTCAACCATGTACTCAACTTGTACCTCAACCAAAAGCCCTCATCAATTTCAACATCCAAATCAGATTTGTAACTCTGTAATAATCCTGGTGTATATGATCACATACCTGCAAACCTTCCTGAACTTTAACAACAAGAGACTAGCATTTTCATCAAACTTTACTTTAGTCTCAAATGACTAGTTTTGGATTAGTCAACAACCCTGACTTGAAATACTAATAACTATGAACATGTAATGAATAAAGATCTGAAAATAGTAAAAAATGTTCTCCAGTGTGTTTTATGCAATTCCTCCAGGTTTTACTACTTGGAACCTCTCAGAAAATGAGTTATAGAAAAAATGACATACCTTGTTGAATTATGGCCTAATCTAGAGAGAAAACTTGTAGAGCATGCCCCTCACAGAGTATTTGTTATATGGATATGAAAATTGTACACAAAATACTAAAGATTGTACTCTAACCAAAAAAATTGGTCTTATGGAATTTGGATATGTTATGAAGAAGTTATGACATTTTTACCCGAAACACTTGTTTTAGACTAGTTCCAGGAGTAGCCACAAACCCTATTTTCCATAGAGTGTAACTCCAAAAATACAACGACTCACAAGATGAAATTTGTACAATGGTCTGAATCATTCTATAAAAAAAGTTATTTTGAAAATGGTGAGATGACCAGTAAATAACATACCTTAGAAAGCATCATCAAAATAATTTATCCTCCCTTGAGTTTAGGCCTTGTTTACTTCACCTTCCCTCTGAAATTTGGCTTAGATATCCTCTGGTTACCTCAGTCACATGTAGATATTCAATATGTTCAAGTTTCATTAAAATGAAAGAGTATTGCCTCTTATTTATACTTTCATGTAGCTTCCTCAAGGGGTTACCCTTTAACCATCTTAACCCATTTTCCTTATTTTAGGGTTAACCCACTTCTAACCACTTGTAACTTAGTAATTTCTCCATTAAATTTATTATTTAAATAATTTATTTTGTATTCACTTTGAATTATAGTACACTCATCACTTCACTTTATTATTTACCTTCTAAAATCTATTAAACCACTTTGACCTTTTGGGGCTTCTATCTGACTCATGAGGGTTCCCCAACTTCACATGGCCATAACTCCCTAATCGTGAGGAGTTATGTGATGTTCCAAATACCACCAGAAATGGAATGACATGTAATATCCATCTAGAATAGTCTTACCTGAAAAGATATAAAAACTCATAGCATTATCCATCAAACAAACTTGGGTCCATTACCCAAACTTCGTTTCTCCAACTTCACATGGCCATAACTGTCTAACTGCGAGGAGTTATGTGATGTTCCACATAGCACTACAAATGGCATGACATGTAATACCCATATAGAATAGTCTTACATTCAAATATATTAAAAATAATACCATTATACATAAAACAAACTTGGGTCCATTACCCAAACCTTTGTGCTACCAGAATTTCTCCAAGGGATAACATCAATCACTAAGGGTTGACATAAATATACAATATCACTCTCCAATGGTTGAAATCAATGAAAACCAATAATCCATACCAATTTTCCATCAACCTAAGCCAGATGTCTAACAATCTCCCCCTTTGGCATTGATGGCAACACCAACATTGATGGAAAAACTTAGTCATGATAACATTCATGCTTATACTCCTCATCAATGTTTCTATCTCTCCCCCTTTGAAATCAATGGAAAAGGGTATCTCCCTTTGGATATTCTCCCCCTGAAGGTACTCTCCTTAGGTTGATCCCTCTGTCTACATGCCTCTGTTCTCTCTCTCGAATCATTTCTATCATGCATCTGATAAATTTCTTCCCCTTTGTCATCAATGGAAAAGGTATCTTTCCATTCGTGGTTGCTCCCCCTAACAGACCTCTTCTTGAAACTAATCTCCCAACTTGAATTGTCCTATCTATGGTGCTTCCTCATCTACATCTAAGACATATAAGATAAGAATTAAAAAGTATTCATTTTGGAGTAGAAATTACTCCTAGTCTCTGGCAAAGATACTCAAAGGCTTCCCGTGTGTTGTGTCCTTTTCACCACTTGGGTGAGCAAAATAAGGGCACTTAAAAGTCTAGTTGGGCCTACTAGACAAGAAAGAGGTTAGTGTAAGAATTAAAAAATCCAATCATGTGAAATAAAAAAAAAACTAAACTAGAAACAAATAAAGAAATAACTAAGGAAATAAAACTAAAATGAATAAGGAAATTTGAACCAAAATCAATCAACCAAATGACCAATGATTATGCCACCAATAGATAACTATATTAGTTGGTAAACATTGTAGAGAAAGGAGGACTAATGGATCCCCTCTTCATCCTTGTGAGGGCTCTTGAATCCCCTATTTGAGATCTCTTCTTACAATGATAAACTAGAAATCTAATGGTGAAGAAATCCAAGCCTATTCCCTCAAGAGGTGAGGTGAATAGCTTATTGAGATGTTGCTAGAATGCTCCAAGAAGAAAAGAGGCTTCTTGATGGAGGATAGAAGTAGCATAAAAGTACAATGAGATTCTTAAATTCTTAGTGCAACCATGGCCTCCTTTTATAGCATGTCTTTGAGAAAATATCCAACTGGTTCTTAGTGTGTACAAGGGTCCCTTTAGGGCACCCTTAGGTATTTGACCAGCCCCCCATTCGGATTCAACTTGGATTTGAGGATCAAATCAAGTTCGGAGTTGGTCCAGAAGTGGGTGAGGGGCCGAAAAGAACCATAAATGTTGTTCACAGGCGTGCACATATTTTATCGTACACAGTTGTGCATATGGCGCATTGTGCACTCTACAGGCTTCTTTGGCCCATGCATTGTGCACGCGCTTCCTTTAGTGTTTTAGTGCATATTAATTTTTTGACCAGTTGTACAGTTTTTGCCTCCTGGGAATGCATTTTTGGTGTTGCAGGTGAACTAATAGGTGTTTGGAGATGTTGTATTCCTGTAACCATTTTCATCTGATGTTGCGGATGAAATTTCAGTGATAACATATGCCCCCTGATGTGTGAGTTTAGGATCATACGTATAGCTGAAATACATCAATGTTTCTTCTACTGAGAGTACCATTGTAATGAATATTGTTGATAGGAACTGCAAGAGCAGTCTGTCGGAGGGAGAGGGGAAACTATGGGACCCAAACCTTTCTCTAGGTGGAAACATAAAATTTGTATACAAACGAGGCAGGCATGCCCCATACTTGTGTCATGTAGCTCAAAAATTGAAGACAGTAAGGAAAGTTGTATGCCGATGTAGATGATTACAGAACCATCCGGGGTGGTTTGATAATGACAGATGACAATTTTGATGGTGACCGTACTCTGAAAAAGTGCAAGGACACTTGTAGGAAGTGTCGATGACCCATAGGCATTGCTAGCCTAACAAATTCAGAGGTCTTCAGCTAGTATAAGAAAACTACAATAGTTTCATAGTAAGACCCACTGTAACATGAGATTTGGTTGAAGTCGAATGTTAGGGGGGTCAACGACATCAGAGAGGAATGATGGTTCCCTCTGTGTCGTCTGAGACTCCTCATTGTAAAGGTAATGAGAGTCAAGATACTGTCTCCCTTATGGAAATTGTACTGATGTTGACAGACAAGGAGACGTGACTGCAAGAAGAAAAGGGCTTCATGAAATCCATTGGATGAGATTAGGAACTAATAAGGAACATGAACAAAGTCAATATGTTTTGAGACGCAAGACTGTCCTTGGTTGAGGGTATATTGGAAGGATGATTGGTAGCAACTGTAAAATTATATCTAGTGTCAGGGGGACAACTAGACATGGGGTTAAACTCGGCCAAAGGCATGACAAAGTGGACAAACTCAGAGATCAAGGATACATGGACTGTGGGATACTCGGTGTTTATGGATGATGTCAATATGTGTAGAATATAGTGAATGCACCAACCAATGGAGACATGGGTTTCCTTTCTAGAAAAAGAAGGTTGTCAAGGGTGACAACAAAAAACTAAGTAAACGCTAGAAATTATTGGCCCTTGACCAAGCTTTGGGAGATCCTTGGTCAAATTGACCTATTTTGGGACTTCAACAGCCTGTCGAAGATGGAGCGCAAGATGAAGTAGAGATCGCAGGATCTCAACCCCTTTTTGGGTCCTTTTTGGGATTTGGGAATATGTAACGGGAATGGGAAGTCGAACCATGGGTTTACCCATGTTTAGGCCTATTTTGTATGTATAAATAGAAGTCTAGGCAATGTAAGAAGTAGTTGAATAGTGCATGAGTGTTGTGCAATTTGGCTAAGTGCTAAGTGTGGGATCTGGGTGATCAAGAAATTTAAGGCTTCGTGCATACTATGTGAGACTTGTAGAGCCAAGTGCAAGTCATTGTAAGAGATTATGGAGGGATTTGTGTTATAACGCAAGGAAGAAGGATATAGAAAGCTACACATATCTTTTGTCCTATGCGGAGTAAGGTTTTGAGGCTCTGTGCATGTAACCCATTGAAGAAACTAATAAAGAAGAAGAGTTGATGGACGTAGCCCTAGGGTGGGGGTGAACCACATAAATACTGTGTTATTATTCTCTGTGTGATGTTCTAATGTGTTTATGTGTTATGTGCTAAGTGATTTGATATAGATAGATAGATCTATTTATGCCCCTGTGCCAACAGAAACAAAGGCCTTTTACAATTACCAAATAAATAAAGAATAATTTGGGATGAGTGTACTGATACAGAAACGGGTGCCCTAGTGAAAAATGGCTTGGTCTGTGAGGGTGCAAGTTGCATGTAGAATAGGTGGAGGCCCCATAGGTGGGTTTTTGTATGAGGTAAATGAATGGAGGGAAATATGCAGATGGGAAAATTGATTGTCAATGAAATGGAGGGTTAATGATACTATGGAGGTGCAGTCAAAATAGAACCGTGATGAGGTAACCTGGGAGTCCATTAGGAAATCTACAAAAATGAGGAGAAGGAGTATGTGGCTTATTCTCAGAAATGTGTAAGACTATTGGGACTCCCATCCTATGGCTAAAAGAAGCATGAGTGTCAAAGTGCCAATGGGGACTATGAATGGGATGACTCATGTGGGGGAAAGTGCTACTGGGTGACAGTATCGAAATGCAGCGAAGGTGGTAGTACTGCAGAGCCGGATGTAGGGAACCTAAAGGAAAATATCAAAGGGTGTGACCGAGAGATACAAGTGATATTCAAAGGTAATGATGACATGCCAGTGTCGAGTATATACTTGAAGGGGTTTTTCTAGTTTGTGATGACCAAGTACTTGCACACATTAAAACCAAATACCTGACATGAACAATATCTGAAGATAAAGAAAATATAACAGTTATTTGATCATTTTGTACATGTGCATGCATACCTAGGTGTGATGTGAGAAAAATTCTCCCTTGGGGCCGAGTGCATATGATGATCTGGGGAATGTGACTGTGTAGGCAACAAGACCCTGATCCTGTGGCTGAAAATGGATCAAAAAATAGAGACTCTGAGCTCTTGTAACTAAGTGTGGAAGTTTGGAAAAGGGGACTATATATGGTTGTGGGGCCCACAATGCCACCTCATTTGTACCTACTGCCATAGTGAGTTGACGAGAGGTTTTAGAGGAGATTTGGATATTACGGGAGTTTGATTTGACTGATCTAGGAGTTGTGAGAGCTAGGTTAGTGATCTCATCTTTGTGCATAGTAGATAGCTTCTATTTTTGGGGTAGGGTCATACGGATGGTTGTACTATGGTGTTTTGTAGGGATGGGCCCACCAGTGCACGGGATATGGAAGGATACCTGTGCTGAGATGTGTAGGTATAATTCCCTCTCTTGCACATGGTGTGTGGATGTAATGAATACAACTGTGCATGGGGGCACGTGGGTGGGAAAAATAGGTGCGCATGTGATGAGCGCCCATACGAATTACAGCTACACACTGTGTGCAACTGTTTCTCAGACAATTGTGCATCAGTGCACAACTGTGTAGAGAACATGTGCACCTATGGGTGTGATATATGCGCATTGATGCACCTCTGTTTCTTCAACATATGCACATGGATGCGCAACTGTGTGAAGAATAGGTGCGCATATGTGCGCGCCTGTGGGGGTGACATCCACACCCTTGAGGCAAAGCTGGGGGGTTTAAAAACTTGTATTTTTTGAAGATTTTTGTAATGAATGATGATTGTTGATCAAGTGTTTTTTGTTTGAATGCAGGTGATCAATTCAGCATGCCATTCCATTGGAGGGAGCGAGACTGGGATAACCTCAGGGATGTGGTGAGAGAGGAGTTGGGAATTTAGAGACTCTTGGCAGCTTATGGGATTCTCAAGTTCTTCGATTGCCCACTGATACGGTCGCATGAGTACTTGTTTCAATATCTAATTTCGATGTGGAGAATTGATCTGCAGTGCTTCACTGTGTGAGGGAAGGAGTTGACATTCTCAGCTATGGAGGATGTCTATTTCTTGATGGGGCTCCCTTTTCGGGGTATGGCCCTACCTGCTGATCCCCAACTGCTAGGGGATGTACACTTGGTACACTTGGCACAAATTTATTGTTTGGGACCGAACATTATGTCAGGTTCAGTCGTCTGTATCGAGGTGATGGATGAGCTCTTGCATCAGTGCATCGCAATGATGATTCTGAGGAACACGAATATTTAGAGACTCAACGGATTAGTGGTGGTGAGATGAGGATTATGAAAAGAGTATTAGATCGAGATTTTTTTTCTTGGGGCTTGATGTTGCATGCCAAGATGATGGGGCAGGTTCACCAGTGTCAGACCACTAACTTCGGTGAGTTTTCCTTTGGATAAATCTTGGTGGGGTGGTTTCTGGAGAGGGTTCCCATGTTGCACCCTAGAGGGTTGTTATCGGCTTTTAGGGAACGAGAGCCATGACTGATGCAATGGGCATCGATTTTGGCGCATCATGGGGGGGTGAGGGTGACCACTATTTTACGGCCACATTGGCATATGTGTGGCGCCATATGCCACAGATTATACTGTGGTTCTCATATGGTGGGATGGACTTCTAGCATGATCTAGATATGGTGCTACCTCCTAGAGAGGATTGGGACCATAGAGGTATGTTAGTGTACTTATGTGTTTTGATTTTGATAGTGTAGCATATGTTTATATGTATGGATTCTGATTCTATCTTTGTTTGTGTTTTTGCAGATGTGGGGTCATGAGGACGAGAGGCAAAGTTGGTTGGAGAGTCGGCTCATCAAGGGCCAGTGATACCACCGTGAGTAGAGATGCGGGTGGGAGAGTGACACCGGAGGGACAAGGCTAGTGAGAGGCCATACAGTAGGCACAGATTTGATGATCCAGGTGCAGGTTCATCACATGCGCCTCAAGTAGAGGCTGGTGGGGATTTAAAGGACTTCTAAAACCGGTTGGAGGTGGTATTGCAGGGTGTGTCATGGTCCCATATCCAATACGAGAGAGTCCTGGAGCAATGTGTGGGTGGCCCTACAGAGTTGTGGACTTTGATCCACAGAGCAGCTGTGGCGGGGGTAGTGATGATTGGGTGACTATCCCCTGGACCTGGAGGACCCCTAGATGGTGGGGCACCTCATGCAGGACCTGGTGGTGGTGATCTAGGGGAACCTTGAGTGCGATGTTGTATATTTTTGTATTTATAGAGGACTGAGAGCCCATTCTGTATAGAGTAGTGTGACACCCATTTTGTACCTATAGTAGTGAGGAGGGCTCACTTGCCTATGGGCGATGTACAAGTTGTACTATTTTGTAAACATTGATGACACATTGATCGATATATATATATACATGTTTGGGATCTCTGTGATGTTTACATGTGATGATATTTTGTTATGTTTTTATGATGTCTAATCTATATGCTGTGATAGAATTTTGATGATTTATGTATGTGTGATGATGTCTTGATGTGACAAATGCCAATATAACACTAGGTTAGCCATGTTATATGTTATTTGATTAAATTGTTGTGGAATATGTGTAAATGTAATTGAATCAAAATTGCAAGATAAGAGTCTAACTTGTAGGTATTTGCGAAAGAGGTAAGGATCGCGGACACGATATACATTGTTCAGTTGTAGGGCGACAAGATGGGAATCTAATAAGATGTTGAGGTGATGAATGTGGCAGTGACTGGCTTCGATGAGGAGGCCAATGATGGCTGCATATTCTTATTGGTTTTTGGTTTTTGGTTGTCGATCCCAAACATATGTCGTTGGAGTGGAGAAGTTCATGTGAGGGGGTGTAGAGGGCCCAAGAAGCCAAAGCTAGATTCAGTATCCAACGACTAGCTTCGTCAACGTAACTAGTGTGGTAGGCCGATGGAGGAAACATTTATCAATAACATGAATGGTAGATCATACATGAGGCGTGGAGGTGAAAAAAGAAGACTAAAAACTCTACAAATGTGTACGAAGAAAAATCCTAGTGTAGAATGACTACACTCAAGTGTAAAACTTCTTTAAGTACAAACTGTTGACATGTTATTTGAGAGGATATCCTTTTGGAGAGGCCAGGATGTATGCACCTTTAGTGATGAAGTGTTGGACAATTTATGGTCCATGCCATAATGACTCGAATTTCCCATGACCGAGAGTATCGTGAGCGATATCATAGGCTAGGACAAGATCTCCTTCGTTAAATGAGTGAAGGTTGACATGGCAGTCAAAGGTGGCCTTTGACCATTTCTTAGTTGCCTCATTGTTCAGTAAGGAAGACCGATGATCTTCATCTAGTGACTCTAAGTTCAACAAGCGCTACTCCATTGGAGCAGTGTCAGGTAATAGCTTGATGGTGGTGTGCAATGTGGGAATTTCACACTCAATGGGGAGGGTGGCTTCAATCCCATGGATGAGATGAAATGATGTAAATCCAGTGGAAGTTTTGATTGCTATGCAATAAGCCCATAATGATGAAAACAACATATGATGTCAGTTAGTATTATTTTTTTTTATAGTACGTTGCAACATGGTTTTGAGGACTTTGTTAACAACCTTGACCTATCCGTTGGACTGAGGGTAATATGGGGAGGGAAACTCATGGGAGAAGCATAACCTTGAGGAGAGTTTGATGAAGATATCATTCTCAAAGTGATTACCATGATCAAAGATTAACTGTAGTGGGACTCTGAAGTGGGTAATGACGTGGTTGAAGAAAAAATGAGCTATTGTGTTAGCGGTGTTATTGAAGGTCGGCATGGATTCAGCCCATTTGGTAAAGTAATATAATTCCATGAAGATGTACTTGTGTCCATTTCTAGATGGAGGATTTCAAGTCATGAAGTCTATGCCCCATTTTCATAAGGGACCGATAGTGATGATTTGATGTATAAGAGCAGGTGGCACTCATTCTTTGTTTGCATAAAGAGGGAATTTGTCATATCGCTTGACAACGTGGATGCAATCATGAAACAATGTGGGCCAGAAGTAACTGATGTGAATGATTTTTTGGGAATTATACATTCCTGAGAGGTGGCCACCACATGCGTCACTATGGAAATCATTCAAGACTCTTTTGGTAAAAAATCAGAGGATTATGGTGTCGACCTGGCGTCAATACAAAACATCACCGATGAAGAGGTATCGATGGACCTAATGGCGAAGGCGTCAATAATCATCTGGAGAGAGATGACACCCAAACTTCTGTGTCCGAAGGTAGACGAGAAGGCCACCATACCAAGGGTCATCCGAGGGGATGTAGAAGAGGTGTTCGTCGGGAAAATCCATGTTGACGGGTGAACTTGTAGCATCAAAGGGAAACGTCGTGATGAGTTCGGCAAGAACAAGTGCTTTCTTTATTTTTGGAGTTGAAAAATCTAGGTCGTATTCCTAAAGGATGACGATCCATCGAGAAAATTTACCATTAATTTGTTGTCGACTAAGAAAGTACTGCATGGGGTTTGAATCTGCCATGACTTTAGTAGTGCGAAGAAAGATATAATGACACAGTTTCAGGAAAGCAAGGACAACTGTGAGAGAGAGTTTCTCATCGTGATTGTACTTCATGGGTGGTCCTGAAAGGTTTTACTGATGTAGTAAATAACATGCTCACGAATATCATCCCCTATTTGGATGAGAACTCATGCTACTAAGATGACTGAGGATGATAAGTAGAGGATGTAATCGTGATTATAGTTGGGAGGACTAATYAAAGGTGCATTGGATAGAGCYGATTTTAAATCATCAAAATCAATTGGGGCATGTTCATCCCATCGAAATAGGATATCGTGACRCAGTAAGTGAAGGAAACCATGTGTGCGAGTGGCGTAATCTGGGGAAAAGCATCGTAAAAAAATTTCTTTGCCCTGTAGGCTCTACAGTTGATGAAAATTCCTAGGTGGTGGAATTTTTGTGATAGTCTGGACCTTGAGGGGGTMYATGGTGATKCCATATTGGGAGACTATGAACCCAAGGAGGTGTCTGACGATGAMAAAAAATACACAGTTGAGGGGGTTCAAGCAGATATTGTACTRTCGACATCGTTGAAAGATGACCCGTAAGTCAGCTAGATGTTGATATCATTTGTTGGACCGAGCAGTGARGTCATCCAAGTAAGAGAGAATGATGCTAGCAAGATCATGGAAAATGTAAGTCATGTCCCGTTGGAACATAGCACATCATTTTTTATCCCAAAAGGAATGAAACGATAAGAAAAAKTCCCCCATAGGGTGGTAAATGATGTCTTGTATTGATCTGCTGGATGGATTTGGATTTGATTGTAGCCAGAGAACCCATCAATGAAGGACAAGGCCTCGTGGCTTACACATTCATCGATAATTTGGTCAATGAAAGAAATTGGGAAGTTGTCTTTGGAACAAGCATGATTGAGATCCCAAAATTCAGTGCAGACCTAAATAGTGCCCTATTTTATTTTGACGGGGACAGGGTTGGATACCCATGACATGTATGCGATGCGGTATATAAACCCTGCAGTGCGTAATTTGTCAGTTTTGTCTTTGATAGACGCTACATTGGATGGGTGAAGTGGTCGTTGCTTTTGACATACTGGGCAGACATCAGGCCATGTGTCGATGCGATGTTTGATGATAGATGGATTGAGGCTGGGCATATTTGCATATGACCAGGAAAAAATATCCCGGTATTCTTGAAAGAGATCTTTGTAAGTTGTGAGTTCCTCAGGGGATCATGCGACACCAATGGTGATTTCCTCTATGATTCTTTGTTTAATGTAAATGTCAATTTTGACAATGAGGGAAATGTTGGCCATGTTGCCTTCTTCAAAAGCATCGGGGGCAGGGATAGCGTTGTTGAAATAGTATATATGCCCTGATGGAATAAAATCCTTGGTTTCGATTGCACATATGGAGGCTTGGCTAGGGGGATATAAGGCTTCCTGTGAGAGAAAAAGTTCTCTGTGATGGAGCGCATTCCATGGGAAATCGAGGGTAGTTAGTTCCTCCAGTATATCTTCATCGTAGTGGAAAATGCGATAATATAGAGGATCTGGGGAAGTAACATTGGTGACTGTCACCATGTGAGTGTCTTATGGTAATGAAGATGTAGAGGGGGTATCACAAATATGGTGCGATAGTGTGCTTGTCATAAACCAAATGTATAAACACTGTGAGTTGTAAACTATGGTCGGGGGTAAGATTTCCTAAGGGAAATGAATTGGAGAATTGAGAGGATTTTGGGGCCAATCCTTAGATAGTCTATCCATGAACCATGGAGGGATGGGAACTGACTTAGGTTTAGGGGAGGTGATATGAAAAATATCTGGAGAAGTAATAGGGGGAATCATTTGCATCACAGGAAGTGAGGTGGTTGAAGGATTTTGGATAAGGTTCATTTGACAATGCTTGTATTCAATGATCGAAGGACATGGGTATGTGAAATGATAAAGTGAGTCACAAAGAGAGCAAGGGAACCTCATCTGTTTTTTGACTGAGGTCATGACATAATGGATGTTGGTGACGTGGGTGGAGAGGGGTCTTGCTGAAATATTTTGCGTACTTTAGTTCATGTATATCAAAACTAAGGTAGCATAGGGAAGTGATGAGTGTAGTGGTCATACTCTGAACAAATGGTACACGAGAATTTGGTTCAAAACCCTTTACTTCCTATAGTGGAGGATGTTGTGGTAGTACTAAGTGTTATTAGTGACGTGATGAGTGATGTGGTTGGTCAAGGGAGTTGAATCAAATTGCATAACTTAGGGAGGGAAGGACATCGATTAGTAGGGTGTCCCTCTCTCTTGTAGAGTGCGTAAGGAGGTTGAACTCGAGGTAGAAGTGGAGCGGTGGGCTCTTTCTTCTTCCATTTTCCCCCATCCATAGAGGAGGGGATAGCTAGTGGGGGTGAGGGTGGTGTGGTCGGATTTAGGAATGGAATCTGCATTAGGATTCCCTTTGATTGGGGAGGGAGGGATGGTTGAGGAACCATCATGGGTGGGTGTAGATACCATACTGGAATGGTGAGCACCATGCTGGGAAGGGTAATATTTGTGGCTACCTGAAAATATTGTTCTCCTAGTGGGGGGTAGAAGAAAGGAATCTGAGTAATGCCTTGGGGGATGGTTTCCCAAACTGGGATTTTCCCTTGGGGAAGGGTGAAATCATGGATAAGTGGTGTCGCAGGGTTTTCAGGTAATTCCTAAGGTAAAACTTCTTCAACTGGTGGGACGTTGAGGGGTGGAGAAGCCTCAGTGGGAGGAATGGTATCTCCAGATTCAGTACCATTTGAAGATATGACACACACTTGTGCGGAGGGATGTATGAGCGATGGTGCTCCATGGTATGCCCCCAACAAGAATGGGTCTTTGAAAATTGCAGGGCCCATATCCATGAGTGGATATGCATCAGAACTAGTGAAAACAAGAGGTAGGATGTTATTGATGTTGGAGGAGTGATTAGTCTTGTAATGTGAGACTTGGTTGATGGTGATGATCTTCCCGTTATGGGGGAGCATCATTGTTCGAAACACAAAAGAGGCCACAACCTTCATAGTGTACATGTAGCTACGTCCAAACAAGATGTTGTAATCAAGCAGGGCGTCGATAACCTCAATGTCAATAAGGATGGTTTTTCCCCCGACTTCAACGGGGAAATTTTGAAAGAGCCCTTCAGAAGAGGATGGTCATCCATCATAGGCTCTCAAAGTGATGGTGGATGGTATTAGCTTAGGGGAACGAAGTTTCTGCCATACAATTTTGGACATGATGCATGTGGATGCACCTTCATCAATGGTACATCGATGAACCATGATGTTCCAAATCTTGAATGGTATCTATAAAGCTACCCAAGCGGGGAGACAAGGTTCCCCGCAATCTAGATCAAATTTGATGAGTCTAGTATTAGTTGGGTCGACTGCCCCCAAGGTAGATAGTAAGGATTTTCATTGAGTTGTACAGGTTTGGAGGACGTCTAATACCAACATGGTTGCAGGAGATTGCGCCAAGTCATCGACCAGACTGTAATTGTGTGCCTCCCTAGCCTCAGGGTTGTTGACATTCTGTCATTACGAGATGCAAGGGATACGAATGGTGGGTTAAATGTTAGGGTAGGGAATCATCAAAGGTTATCCGGCTATAGCTGGAACTGCTTCCGAAGTGGTGGGAGTAGATTCAGGGGATGCATTGTATTGACAACTGCACATTTTCAGGAGAATTTCCATGGTAAATAAACAATGAAAAAGTAAGCAATCGTCAATACAATGCATCCATAGGATTTACCAGGGTTTCGATATTGTCCCATCCATGGTGGGGCATGATGCATCTCATGTTGGGCATTCATCACACCCTAGTGTGGAATAGGGTTTTGAAACATAGCCACGGGTGGGTGTTGCAAATACTATTGTGGGGGCTATTGAGGGGCAGGTGGTGCTGGAGGATGTGGCATGTTCATGGAATATTTCATCCATTTGAAGTCTCCAATTTTGGGTAAATGGTGAGTATAATGACCATGATCACCGCAAAGAGCGCAAGGGAAGTTCGTTCAAAGGTTGTTTTTGTTGTTCCTCCCTTGGAGTTTTTTGTCATTGTCCCCTTGGGGGTTTTGGTTACCCTGGTTCTGGTTTCCCCCAATAGGTTGGTTTTGTTGGGGGTTATTTCCCCCTAGTCCTGTGTTATTATTGTTTCAGTTTTTTCCTTTCTTTTTGGAATTATTCGACTGATGGGACAGATTTATCGTATTCAGTTATGCAAAAATTTTAAATTGATGAATGGGAGAGGGTTGAACAAAGTTAACACCAACGTGTGGTTGTCCTTATGGAGGATAAATTGGTTGTGGAGGACCAGGAAATGGGAATTACAGATTTTTTTGTGGCAATGATCCGTAGGGTGCATAGGAAGGTGTAGCGATTTCACTAGTGCCCAGGTTATAAGCTGAGGTAGAGGGGGTACCTGAACTTGGTTGAGAGTCCAGGTGCATCATGGGTCATGGAAAGGGTCCACTTATGGGTGGAGGAGGGGAAACAGGGTATGGTTGTTGATAAGGAGGAGGAGGGTAATAAGGTGGCCCTCCATAAATCGACAGATATTGGGGTGTACCATACATAGGTGGTGGTTTTATTTATGGATTATAATCCATCCATCGCATGAGACATCCCAGGTTTTTCTTGGCCAAATGGTACGAGTCTCAGTGCGTCAGGTATTACTGTGTATAAGTAACCTGACTAAGCATAAATTAGGTTGTATTGTTGAGATTTGTTGATGGCTTTCTCTTCAGATTGGGGGAAGGTGGAGGCCACATCTTTGGCAAGGATAGAGACAAGTGATATGAGAAACCAATCAAGGCGTTGTTCTTTGGTGGTTTTTTCTTTCCATAAACTACATCGCTGACACCATTCGTGAATGTGGTCGGTGATATGCATGGCTGAAGATTGTTTACACTCAGAGAGAAGTTCTACACCATTGTCATGATGAACTGGTAGTTGGAAGAAACTTAAGAATGTTTTGGCCAAGGATTGAAAAGTCGTATGAGACCCTGATATTTCATCCACATACCATTTGGTTGATGGATCAGTGACTGTGCACTGAAATAAACTTAAGAAGACAGAGTCGTCCATGATGTTATTTGAGGATCACCATAAGTGGAAGGTCATGACATGGTTGGCAGGAAATTCTCCTGAATTTCCTTCAATTTTTGGAATGTTTGAAGGTAGTTTGGTAGGCATATTGGGCCATGTGGGGTCTTGTAATATAGGGTCATTCGTGAGTTTACTCAAATTAGGGATATTGAGGGATGTTAAATATGGCATGGGGGGTGGTGGTGGAGGATTATTTCCAACCATGGTTGTACTTCTTCTTTGAGAGGAAGTTTGCCCCCTGTTTCCTTGTAAAGGAGAGCTAGTGGACGATTGGCCTTGGGAATTGGACCCAAGTAAAGTGGAACCAAGAAAAGATGATCCCAAAATAGTATCACTCATAGGGGTGTGAGATGGTTGATATGATGAGTTGGAAATACTTGGAACTCCTCCTAGGATAGGATGGAGATTTTTCAAGAATCTAGAATGACAAGGATTCTCCGGGTCTCCTATGATGTCCAACTAGCAATATGAATGTGTGAAAATGGTGATGAGAGAAATAAATGAACAAGAGACTCGTATAATTTGTACCTTCACAATATATCCTACAATCATATGTAATCAAATTAACATCATAAATAAATCAATTGAAAAGAGGCATACATGTGGGTATGTGGGTTTTGTCTGTGTGGGAGAACAAATAAAACAAATGCTCATGTCCTAAAAAGACATAACATCCTTCCTCTCAAATAGCACTTGACCTTCCAATAGCACTCAAAAGTGGGGTCTGAAGCCATCGGAAGAGGAACTAGTGAAGGATGAAACAATCAATTATAATGAGGGGTATATGGTGCATATCCTGAAAGAGCTGGCGATATTTCCCAATAGACACACAAAATTTGACGAAGCTACAATTTAAGCCCACAATTTCCACCTTGGTATATGTCCTCGATCAAAGTGCAACATTTAGATTTTCGGCCTTAGAAATGGGTCACAGGTTGGATCCCTTCCAAGAGTTGGGTGACTCAAGGGGGGACACACAGAACAACCAGACCTTGGCCTTCGACCCTTCACGGGTATCTCCTTGCCTTATGGTGTTAGGAACACTTGACTTGGAGTATTTTAAAGTTCCCTATTTGTCAACTTCTAATGTTTGAAGATGTGATAACCAGATAACGGGGGGTTATTTGGATGCCTACCCACGAGATCCTACCTAGACTAAAAAATTTCTTTTGTCACCTCCTATGGAGAAAAACTTAGTGAGGTTTTAGAAAAAAATTAGATGTGGTTAGTTGAGAGATTGGTGGTGTGAACCAATCTCGTTGGAATTAAGTGGGTGTGGATAATTTCTTCAAGAAATAGTGGGACGTTTTGGAATCCCTTTGGAGGAAACTTACATCAACCTCCACAATTCGAGATGAAATTATGTGAGGTAGGAGTGACTTTTTGTGTGAGAAGGTGAACAAATGTGTCAAATTTTAATAAGTTAGGTGCCAACTTGCAACATGTGGAATTCCTCTGGTCCTTACAAATCTTGATTACCTATCTTAATAGATATTGTTGGTACAACCTTGTGGAATTTTAAATTCCCTAAAGAACTGACATATGGACATATGGGTCCTTACCAATCCTTTAAACTCCCTAATGTGATTTATTCTAAGAACTATTTGAAAAACTATCCTAGATTGAAAACATGTGGGCATGTATGGGCCCATTACTTTGATCTTTAAACTCTCCTAGCGATGTAAACTAAGAAAGAAATTACAAAAACTATCCTAACTTTGCAACGTGTGGGCATGTATGGGCCCTTACAAATTTAATATGTTTTGAAAAGAAACTAAGAGGATCCCTAGGGGGGATTTTTCATCTCCTAAAGATTTTAAGGGAGATGAAATTTCCCATTAATCACTTTTATGATTCTCAAGATCACTTTATGGTGTGAGAGAAGAGCATACTCAATGATAAAAGTTTGATTTTTGGTCCCAATGCAAGTGTTTTTATATGTGATAGTAAAGAAGTTCAACTTATCTTTTACAATCAAAATAAGCCATCCATGTGGAAAATCAAAGAAAAAGAGGAGAAATATGGTTCTTTTTAACCCCCTAAGTGCCTATGTTTTGACTAACCCTTCATGTGGGAAGGGAATCTAAGTGTGGTGCATTTAAAAATTGCATAAAAGCAATATTTTAAAGGCTAGGGGCCTTCAAAACATCACAAAAACTCTTACAATGTTGGAATTTTGGATAGATGCATGAGTTACAGTTCAGACAAAGGCACAATGGGTGCACAATTCATAGAGAACCAAAGACCTTTTGGTTCACTGTGCATAGAATGCGTAGAGAAACTAAGTGTTGTTGGTGCACAATGCTCGGAATGTGTGTCCATGGGTTGGAACACCTGCACACATTCTGATACACGTCGGGGGGGGGGGGATGTTAAGTGGAATTCTCCTCCTCTAGCTCCAAACATAACTCTTGACAGGTAAGGCTAGGCCAGTTATGATACCTGCAAGGCAAAATGGGTAAAAATAAGCGCTCAAGCAACCCAAATAGGGAGGAAATTGATACATTATCCCCATTCTGGTCGCCAATCTTTTGTGTCCTTTTCGGCACTTGGGTGAGTAAAATAAGGGCACTTACAAGTCTAGTTGGGCCTACTAGACAAGACAAGGTTAGTGTATGAATTAAACAATTCAATCACATGAAATAAACAAACAACTAACGAAATAACTAAGGAAATAAAACTAAAATGTATAAGGAACTTTGAACCAAAATCAATGAACCAAATGACCAATGATTATGCCACCAATGCATAACTATATTAGTTGGAAAACACCATAGAGAAAGGATGACTGATGGATCCCCTCTTCCTCCTCGGGAGGGCTCTTGAATCCCCTATTTGAGAGCTCTTCTTACAATGATAAACTAGAAAGAAAATGGTGAAGAAATCCAATGCTATTCCCTCAAGAGGTGAGGTGAATAGCTTATTGAGATGTTGCTAGAATGCTCCAAGAAGAAAAGAGGTTCCTTGAGGGAGGATAGAGGCATCATAACAATAGAATAAGATTCTTAAATTCTTAGTGCACCCATGACCTCCTTTTATAGCATGTCTTTGAGGTAATATCCAACTGGTTCTTAGTGTGTACAATGGGCCCTCTAGGGCACCCTTAGGTATTTGACCAACCCCCCATTCAGATTCATCTTGGATTTAAGGGTCAAATCAAGTTGGCATCTAGTCCAGAAGTGGGTGAGGGGCCGACAAGAACCATAAATGCATATTTCATAGGAGTGAGAATATTTTATCGCACACATTCATGCATATGGCGCATTGTGTGCTCTACGGGCTTCTTTGGCCCACACACTGTGCGCTCGCTTCCTTTAATGTTTTAGCACGTGTCATTTTTTTTACCAGTTGTATAGTTTTGGCCTCTTGGAAATGCATTTTTGGTGTTGTAGGTGAACTAATAGGTGTTTGGGGATGTTGTATTCCTGTAACCATTTTCATGCGATGTCGTGGAAATTTTTTTAGTGATAACACCATAGAAGCGGTTTTGTAAATATGTCTGCCGCTTGTTCTTTTGTGCCCACATATTCAACTCTAATGTTTTTCTATGCAACATGTTCCCGTAGAAAGTGATACTTGATTGGAATGTTCTTCGTCTTGGAGTTCATCACCGGGTTCTCTGAGATATTTATGGTGCTTGTATTATCACAATAGATTGGAATGGGATCACCATACTCAACTTGTGTATCTATCAGAGTTTGTTTAATCCATAGAAATCGTGTACAACATGTTGTTGTTGCAATATACTCTGCATTGGTTGTATATAAGAATATTGATGATTCTTTCTTTCTTAAACATGATACTAAACACTCACCTAAGTAGATCATTTCTCCACTAGTGCTTCATTGGTCATCAATGCAACCTTCCCAATTTGCATCTGTGTAGGCAATGAGTGATAGGTCCTTTCCTTTTGGATACCATAATCAAAATTATTCTGTTCCTTTGAGATATCTGAAAATCCTCTTCACTGCTAATACATGTGATTCCTTTGGTGTTTCTTGAAATCATGCCACCTTTCCAACTATCTGCATTACATCTGGTCTGGATGTTGTCACATATAGTAAGCTACCAATCATTGACCTGTATTTCCTCTGGTCTGTAGACTTTGAATCATCATCTTTTTTCAACTTGCAACTAGTTTTCATAGGAGTGGTAACTAGTTTGCAATATTCCATTCTGAACCTCTTTAGCATTTATCTGATATACTTAGTTTGAGAAATAAAAGTTCCCTGGTTTCTTTGACATATCTTGATGTAGAGGTTGTTGTCTGTGCTTCCTTTCCATAGTTCGTAGGGATTTTTTTCATTGTTATTTCTGTGCATTAATATGTTCTGAATGTGAAATGTTGTATGCACTACATGTGTCCAAAAAATATCTATCAGTTTGGAATCCATTAGCATTGTTCGATCCATTTCCTATCTAATTATCATCCACTATGATAATGTTTCTTTGTCTCTGAACCAATCTATGAATTGATTCTCTTGTCCATTGCCATATATCTGTCGAAACCTGCTAAGTGTAATTACGAATCCATCTCTATCCATACTGTCCAAGACTCTACTTGCGCGACTGTCCATAATGCTGACCCATTTATCACTATACTATCATGAAGTATTGATTAATCTATCAAACTGTACTTTTGCTAACTGACTTCTCTAAATCTATCTTCTCAAACTCTGCAAGCTGCTCGAAGGATGATTCTTTATTATATCATAGCTATCACATAGACTTCCCCTGTCTAATATTCATATTACCTGGGAGTCTCTAAGTTGGATGGCTCAAAAGAATTCCTTCTTCTATGTGTATTCATCATCATATTCATTGGTAGATTCATCATCTCTCTGAGATCTGACTTATTTCTTTTTGTCTATGGATTCATCTTTCACTATAATGCCTGAAAGTACAATCTCTTGAACTTGTTCCTTATTTATCTATCCTTCTTTTCTTTCAGTTATTTTCCAAACCTTTATGTATATGACATCTTTCTTTTTCTTTGTATAATTTTCTTCATCTCGTTTTATTGCCAATCTTGTGATCTCTGGTACCTGGTCTTTGTTCACCTGTTCTTCCTTTTTTCTTATCCATACTTTCTTATATCTAATATCAATGTTCTCTTTCATGGAAGTATCAATCATGCTTCTACAATCACTAGCTATGTGTCCATAGTTATGACATTTGTAACATTCAATGTTATGTGGGGCCACAGAGGAACTTCTTTCTTAAACATTTGTTTTATAATCCTTGCAATCTACAACCTTATGTCCACAATTAGTACAATAAAAACAATGACCATAAAATAAATTTGCATACCTGAGAGTGATAGATCTTATTTTTGGTGTAGTCCTTCTGAATTTCTGCCTTGATTGATCATGATCATGATTGAAGCTTCTTTGTGCTTGAACATGAATGGCCTTCTTGAAGATGTATCTTCAATAGTTTTCTTAGATTCTGGTTGACCATGATTCCTTCCTTTGAGTACTTCTACATAACTCTTTCTATTTTCTTCATTCTTATTTTCTAGCAACATCGAGTGCTTCTCTTCATTCTCTATAACTGATGTGGATGTTTCTGTCTCTTCAACGATCTTGTTGAGCTTGACGATTTTACTTCTCAATGTAACAACTTATTCTTCAAGCTTCTCAACCTCTTCTTCTTTCTTCATTATCTGAGACTTCATGAATTCTTCTGTTCTTTTCACTTCTTCAAGATGAATTTTTAATGTTATTATTTCTTCTTCAATTCCTTTCTCTTCTTGACCAAACTCTACCCCAAGTTGGTTTAGATCGTTAGTTCTTTCCTTAAGATGATCTTTCAACATCTTCTCTCTCATTTTTGCTTCTTCCTTATGTGCTTCTATGTTAGTTTCCAAATACTTCTTTTGAGATTCAATATTTTCTTCGATCTTTCTAGCTTCTTCTAGCTGAGTTCTTAAGTTCTGGATGACCTATTGGGATTTTTCAAAAATGTGAACACTTTCCTTTTGTTTCATCAATTCTTTATAGAGTGAATATTTTTCTTCTCTTAGTTCATCGAAAGAACTAATCAATTATTCTTCATAATTATCTTCTTTTTCAATTAGTTTTTCTTCATTTCCTTCATGGAATTCTATTTCAAGATGTCCACGTTTTTCACAATTGAAGAAAAACAACATACCTCTGGTGATTATGTACTCTTCACATTCTAAATCTGTTTGACATGGTGAACATAATTCCTCTTGATATGTATTTTCATTTTCTTTGGAATTTTCTAAATCTGCGATGGGTAAAGAATATATGTCATGTAACTTATCCCAAAGTTCTTTGGCTGATGAACATTTACCAACCTTTTCTCTTACTGGATTAGGTAATCCTTCCGAGATGAAATCCACTGCTATTTTGTTATTCTTCTTCAATTCCTTCTTGGCTGTAGTCTTTTCCCCTTTTGAACTATCATATCTTGTAATAATTGATAGCCAAATATAATGTCCCTATGCCTATAAAAACATTTTTTTCCTTCTGCTCCACATCTCATACTTCAAACTATTCTGACCATTAAACATTGGTACTAAATTCTCAGAATAATCCATGATCTCCTTCCAGTGGTTAACCTATTTCCTGAAGGAAATAGCTCTGATACCAATTGTTGGATTACTGAGAGGGGGGGTGAATCAATAATAGATCAATTTAATCATTTTTCACCATAAAATTCAAGTGTTATATCAATCTAGCATTATCATCCAATAGTTGCAGGGTAAATAAAAAATGAAAAAGTAAGCAATCAAACACATACATAGTACACCAGTGTTTTACGTGGAAACCCAAAGCAGGAGAAAACCATGAAATGATTTTTCTTATGTCTTTAAGAATTACAGTCATTGGAAGCACCAACTTCCTTTGTTTTCCATCTGCAACTAGAAGGAGGCTCCAACCCCCTAGTTTCTCAGGCTACAACCTGAGGGAAGCTCCAACTCCCAAATTATATGGATACATACAAAAGGAGGCTACAACCCCCTATGTTCTCCATCTACAATAGGAAGGTGGCTAAAAACACCTTTCCTTGCCCCGTCTAACCGCCTTGATGTAGAAGTAGAAAGATGGAACCATTGTCACACTATCACTATGAGATATATTGTTGTAAACCTGTACCAATCAACCTGCACCAAACAACCTATACCAATAACCTAAACCATGCATCAACCATTAATCAACCATTCATCAACATGTACCTCAACCTGTACCATAAACAAGTGCATCAACCATGCACCAACCTGTACTTCAACCTGTACCATGAACACGTGCATAAACCATGCACCAAACCTGTACAAATAACATGTCACAACAACCTGTCCAAACAACCTATCACAACAACCTGTCTCAACAATATTATCAACCAAATCAGATCTACTCACCAAGATCAATCACCAATACAGCTCTCAAAGATGTACATCAACCAAACATAACACAACAACTCATAATCATCACCAAGATCAATATGTGTTTCTAATAATATACCAATACAAGTATGCTACATCATCCATAAACCATGTGTCAAAAATACTACTAACAAGTGCCTCCAACCACGTACCAATAATGTACCAATCATGTATCAACTACTCATCAACTATGACTCATCAAGATGAACCAACATCATCAACTATACACCTCATGTAAGTGCCAACTCATTTACTACTTGTCTCAACCATGTACCAAACATGTACCTCAACCAAAAGCCCTCATCAATTTCATCATCCAAATCTGATTTGTAACTCTGTAATAGACTTGGTGTATATGATCACATACCTACAAAACTTCCTTAAATTTAACAACAAGAGACTATCATTTTCATCAAACTTTACTTTAGTCTCACATGACTAGTTTTGGATTAGTCAACAACCCTAACTTGAAATAATCATAACTATGTACATGTAATGAATAAAGATTTGAAAATAGTACACAATTTTCTTCAGTGTGTTTTATGAAATTCCTCCAGGTTTCACTACTTGGAACCTCTCAGAAAAGATTTATAGCAAAAATGGCATAGCTTGTTGAATTCTGGCATATTCTAGAGAGGGAACTTGTAGAGCGTGCCCCACACAGAATATTTGTTGTATGGATCTGAAAATTGTACACAGAATAAAAAAGAATGTAATCTAATAAAAAAAATTGGTCTTACATAATTTGGGTCTGTTATGAGGAATTTATGACTTTTTTACCCGAAACACTTGTTTTAGACTAGTTTCAGGACTAGCCACAAACCCTATTTTCCACAGAGTGTAACTCCAAAAAAACAACGACCCAAAAGCTGAAATTTGTACCACAACTACTTGGATATGTTTCCTCAATGGCCTCCCAATTGCACAGTTTGAATCATTCTATAAAAATATTTCTTGCAAAAATGGTGAGATGACCTGTAAATAACATACCTTAGAAAGCATCATCAAAAGAATTTATCCTCCCTTGAATTTCGGCCTTCTTTACTTGACCTTCCCTTTGAAATTTGGATTAGATATACTTTGGTTACCTCAGTCACCTGAAGATATTCAATATGCTCAATTTTCATTAAAATGAGAGAGCATTGCCTCTTATTTATACTTTCATGTAGCTTCCTCAAGGGGTTACCTTTTAACCATTTTAACCCACTTTCCTTATTTTAGGGTTAACCTACTTCTAACCACTTGTAACTTAGTAATTTATCCATTAAATTTATTATTTAAATAATTTATTTTTTATTCACTTTGACTTATATTACACTCATCACTTCACTTTATTATTTACCTTCTAAAATCTTTTAAACCACTTTGACCTTTTGGGGCTTCTAGATGACTCATGAGGGTTCTCCAACTTCACATGGCCATAACTCTCTAACCATGAGGAGTTATGTGATGTTCAGCATACCACTGGAAATGTAATGACATGTGATATCCATATATAATAGTCTTACCTGAAAATATATCAAAAATCATACCATTATCCATCAAACAAACTTGGTTCCATTACCCAAACCTGGTTTCTCCAACTTCACATGGCCATAACTCTGTAACCGTGAGGAGTTATGTGATGTTCCACATAGCACCGAAAATGGCATGACATGTACTACCCATCTAGAATAGTATTACCTTTAAATATATTAAAACTCATACCATTATATATCAAACAAAATTGAGTCCATTACTCAAACCTTTGTGCTACCAAATTCACTACCAGACTTTCTCCAAGGGTTGACATCAATCACTAAGGGTTGAAATCAATATACAATATCACTATCCAATGTTTGAAATCAATGAAAACCAACAATTCATACCAAATTTTCATCAACCTAAGCCAATTGTATGATAAATTTTCCAGTCGTTAATTGTGAGGTAGTAGCCATATTGGCATTTCTTAGGTATCTTTATAGGCGACTATAGGTGGGAAGTGCCTGTGGTACCTATGGTAGACATTGAACCTCTCTCTTAGTTCCCTTAGAGGGTGCATGCCTTAATAAAGGGTAATTGTACTAGTAAGGGATCTTACATGTTGTTTACCATAACTATTCCCCACACCTTCGCTAGCCAATAGTTTGGTGACTTGACATCCCCTAAAGGGTTAATTTTCAGAAGGCCCCTTTATCCACTGGTTTTCCCGTTGATATCCTAGAGTTGCTAGGGGTGTTCTCTCTGGTTCCTTGTTTAATTCAACTATAGGTTGATTGTTTTTATTTGTCATAACACACTTTATTCACCATGGAAAACAAACTGCTTCATCGGTCCCATCGACAACAAGGACTTTCTCCAGAGGTGGAGGAAAAACCACCAGTTAAATGGAGGTTGGTAAGTGATGTAGAGCCTATATAGTTTGAAAGAGATTCCAAGTAGAATGAGGAAGTAGAGGTTGAATTGGTTGATGAAACTCCTCCATCCAATTTTAACCCTCCTTTGACTATAACTTTGGACCACATACTCCTTAGGGTAGGGGTAGATTTTAGTTATCATTTTTAAGTTTTCAATGATCTTCACATGATGTTGGGTATGAGTGGTTCATTGAGTATGGAAACAAATGAAAAATCATCACCTAGTAATATGAAATTCACCTCATTAATGTCTTCATTATCATCAATTAGTGCCATAGGTCCTATACCATCCATTCCTAGTACATCCACTTTCTCAATATGGGGAAGTCTTTCTATAACTTTGTTCCCTTCCATGAGTGTATATAATTTCAACATGATCATCTCATAATTTTTGATAAAAAGATCCAAAAATGTGTTCAGTGGGGGGGAATTCCTTGGCTGTAATGCAGGAGGTGGATTTCCTCCTGCTAACATTCCTATAGGTAGCTTGACAATGCCAAATTGTTGATTCCCTTTTGAATGGAATCTCCATAGTGGGTATAGGGTTACTCCTAGTTAGGATGGGGGAAGCAAAATTTCTGAGGGACTTTATATCCCTTTGGGTAGCACACCTAATACTGGAAGTTGTAATCCTTTCAGGAGTACCTATGATCCTAGAGAAAACCCTCTTGGGGGTGTTGTCCCTTAACCAAGTTTTGAGGAAACATTGGTCATGTTTGACCATTTTTGGGACTTTGATGGGATGGTTGAAGATGGAGCACCCAGGCAAAGAAGATATTGCGGGATCTCACTCATTTTGCGAGATTTTGGACCCAACAAAGGGTTTTAGGGTTTATGTAACGGGTATGGGTTGTCATCCCATGGGTTTACTCATGTTTAGGTCTCTTTGTAAATGTATAAATAAGTAGCTAGGAAATGTAAGAAGGACTACCATGAGATCTGGTTGGCTTTGTGCAAGAATGTGTTAGGGCTTGCAGAGCTAAGTGCAAGAGATTGGAAGTTTCTTTGTGCAATACGGCTGTGTAAAGTAAGGCTTTGTGCTACTAAGGAGTTGGCTATGTGCCTTGACCTAATTTTTAGGAAGGTGGATCTAGAGCACTATGCACATATCACCTGTCCACTGCGGAGTTGGCTCTATGGATTTGTGCACAGGAGAAGATGAATGTAAGGAGCTTGAACATGAATAAAGAAGAAGAAGAAGTTGGTGGATGTAGCCCCACAATGTGGTGAACCACATATATCTTGTGTCTTGATGTGCTTTGTGCGATGTTGTTTATGTGGTTATTTTCTTAGTGTTGTTGTTGTTATGTATAATGAATGCATCTAATGTTGTAGTTTAGTTCTTAATGATGTGAATGAGTGCTAGATCTGAGCTAATGTTATGTGCTAACATGATTGGAAGTGTTAGATCTTGATTGTTACTGCGTTGATATGTAATAAGGGTTAATCTGTGATGTGAATGAGAATCATAATCTAATGCATATTATTGGATAAGTGCTATGTTGAGTGTTGTAATCATAGATCTGTGTCCCATCTTGGTTGTAGAGATCTAAGTCCTGCAACCTCCCCTGCCTCTACCTTGGGTGAGACTTCATTTTCTTCACAGGTGTTGTCAAAAGGGTTGGTAGTTAGGGTTTTGTTGGTGCGTTGTTGAAGAGTTGAACCCTCGGTCTGCCCCTATGCCAACAAATGGTTCCATTGCTGGGACCTAAAACTGTGATTGATGGGAACTGAAGAAAAGAGAAATATTTGTGCATAGATCTGTTGTTGTTGTGCGAAATATTCCAATCAAATTGCGAAGCTCTGTGCTAAGAAAGAAACCTGATCTGAAGAAAAGAGATAAGATCTTAAAGCTTTGTGCTCTGGAAAAGGTAATATAAGTGGAAATTTTCGCTTCGAAAGTATGAATCTAGGTATGTTTGATAGATTTTTTCCTAGTCTAAAAAATAGGGCACGATTAGAATAAATATTTGATCTAAATAAATTTCATCGAAATAGAGAAAAATATGTTATTCCTATGCATAGAAAGAATTTTTGGACTAATAAGTGGATGCAGGAACCTAGAAAGAATTTTTGCAGATTACAAGTCCAGCAATGTGCTCCCAATGTGGAATACAGGAAAGATTGGGGATCATTTAAAGGAAAGACAGGATTGACATTGTGTTACAACTGCAGGAGACTGGGACATCTTGCTAAAGAATGCCCTAGTATAGGTCCTAATTGTATTTTTTTTAAAGCCAATCATCATGAGGTTGAGGATTGTCCAAGAATGATTGATAAAGTTGAAAATATGAACAAGAGACAAGAAAACTATAAATAAGGTCAAGAGACTAAGGATATGTTAAAGATCCATACAGAAAAAGAGTCAGAGACTATGTTAATACAGTTAAAAGAAGAAGTGGATGATCAAAGAGACATCCATTTACCAAAGATCCTGAAAGAAAAGTAACGCATAGTTACAAGAATAGAAGACTTCGACATAGACTGTGTATTATATGAAGAAACACATGTGAATATTATGCTAGAAAGGACTTGGGAAATTTTGGGAAAGTCTGTTATGATACCTTCATTGGGAAGGATAGGCTTGTTTAAATGAAAGATGCTAACCCTATGTGGAAGAGTTACTAATATACCTATGATTGCTCATGAAACATCAACAGAATAGGACTTTGAAGTTATTAGGTTTGTTGAGAACAACGCCCCTTTTCCACTTTTATTAGGAAAGACTTGGATTGAGAAAGATCAGATCAAAAGGCAAGCAGAAGAGGAAGCTATAGAAAAGAAAAAACAAGAACTAAGGGATTTCATATCTCAAACAATAGATGGACTGATAGAAGAATGAGAAGTTGAGTCGAAGTGAAAAAATGAAAGAGAAGTAGTTGTCAACTTTAAAATAACGCAAGAAGGGTTGAAGGACCTATGTATGCAAGAAGAAAGTATGTCCACCGAGGACCTAGTAAGCAAAGAGGTATTATCTCTGAACCCTTTGAAAGAACATCAACAAAATGAAGTCACTACGCTAAGAAAATATAATAATAAGAATGGAAAGAGGAATCCAGAGACTCAGATCACAGGAAAGAAGGCAAGGAAGCTCAGTAAGAAGAAAGCCAAGTTATAAAAACTACGGGAAATTCCAGAAAAGTCTTCGCAAGAGGCAGATCTGCAGAACTTGAACTTTGTCGAAATAACAAAACCACACAGAATGAGACTTCACCACGATGAAGATATATGACTGTTGGAGGTGCCTCAACCGTTATAATGACACTCTGAAATAGCTAGAAACACAGTTATTGCCAAAAGACCGTCATTGGACCATTGAGACCGCACCATAATGGATGGATTCGTATTGATTGAGGAATTTCTACCCGTTGGAGGAATCTGTTACGATGTTTCTTATTTAACCCGTCGGAAATTACGCTGGGACCACTTTTTTCAAACCGTGATATCTGAGCTAATAGAGAACCCATTGTATCGTGTTGTGGTTTGTAGACCTCGCCATCTGTTTGATTACCTTGCTTGTTCGTTCACCTACCCGATTTATTTTATTACAAGTGTGAATTTCGGGCGAACATAGCGTGTTAGAGAAATATGTGGAGGAGATACTTGTAGAGCTCATGGTTGAGAGAGTCATGCCTATAGGACTACAAGCATCATCGAATGGGGGCCTACAAGCATCCCCCTTGATTGGATGTTGCTCTAGCCGAACTATGACTGAGAAGAGAATAAAACAGCGTGATGATCTAGCTAATGCTAAGCAAATCCTGTCGGTATTGCCTCAATACATACCGCTTTTGGCTGGCACAGCTAACCCTGACAATATCCCATGTGACTTTGAATACATGTTGATCATTGTGTACATCCTGAAGGGGATACATGTAGTTGGAACCTGGTTAGGACACATTCCATCTCTGAAGAACAACGAATTCAACCTTGGAGATCGGAAGAACTATGCGATGATTGCACCGCATAGGTATTTGATGAAGATGACTGGGAAGAAGTCACACATAGTCTCCCATCCATGGATAAAGGATCTCGCACAATCAACAATATTGAATGTGATGAAGATCCCACACTTTGGTGGACACCAAGAGGTTAACGCTTGCGTTAAACTCCTCCTGTCGTCCTATCATGGAAGCTATATGTGGCTTGACAGGCGCATCACTATGTATCCGACGCTGATCCACTTGATCATAGGACTGTGCATGTAGGGACCAAACCCTCACCAGTTCTACCCAGGGAATACTTCAGATCACTCCCTCGTACAACCCATAAAGGAAGATTATGGTGATGTAGAGGAGGGAAAGCAAGGCTATAAGGTAGCCTCCATCCATAATGGCGTAGTGTGCCTAGCCTGTTAGCTTATAGCTAGTAATCTTGTCAAAAAGAACCATCCAACACAGGTCACAGGCTTCATAGTAGACCTCACAGGGAAGTGCGTAGAAGGACTGCAAATGAACTCGGAGAGATACCTTGTCAACGAGCTTGAGAAGGACTATCACAAAGCATAGAATCAGGGCTATGAATTTCATTTTAGTTTGTTACTTATATTGATTGCATTTGTCGCTTGGCAGATGCCGGAAGGAATGACACTCCTAGAATTCAAGCCATTGGAGTCATTAGCCGCAAGGTTGTCCACATTGTGGTACACAAATGAAATGTTGAAGCAGTGGAAGTTGAATATTGTCTTCCATGCTTACTACCAGCATTTGAAGCACACCATTGAAGCATTTCCACGAATGACCCCAAACACACTGCATCAGTATAGACCGCTAGCAAAGTTCCACGTAGATCGGCACTTTATTTATATCACTGCACCCAGGGATGATATTAAGGAGGAAATGCAGTCCTATTATAATATGAACGACAAAGACATGGAGGAGATCACCAAAGAATGGACAAAAAATTTCCTTGTCTCGATGGAATATGTAAAACTCTCCAACCTCGACATGATGGACATACTAGTGTGAAGAAAAAGAAGAAAAAGGAGGAAGTGAAAAAAATAGAAACTGATGAGGAGGAAAACACCTCAGAGGAAAGTAGGCATGAATCCCCTAAAAGAGGAGGAGGAGACGAAGTGAACTAAGAAGAAGGAGGGGAAGAAGGAAAAAATCAATACAAAGAAGAAGTTACACCGCCAAAGGATCCCCCTACAGAGGTTGAAACATCAAATAAAAAGAAGGTCTCCCCATAGAAACCCTCAGCATGAAAGAAGACTTGAGCCAATAAGCCTCAGTCGAAGAATGTACTCACAGTGGACGATGTCGATCTCATCATTGCCATCGTGGAGGTTGCTTTAGAGGATATCCTGCAGAGACATGAAGTGAAGCAAGAAACATTGTATGATAGAATAGAGAAGGAGCACAAGGACATACAACAAGCTATCCATTCAAGCCGTGCAGCACCTATCGCCCTTCTTCAGCGGAAATTGTAGAATTGGGGGATGAGCCCACCCAATTGCGAATATTAGTAGATGTAATAGAGGCTTGAATTCATTGAGTCCAAGAAGAAAAAGAGCAGACTACAGAAGACGTGAAGCAATAAAAGGAGGAGGTATTAGAGAAACTTCGAGTTGCGCAGTAGGAGAAAGATGAAATTAGGGCGATGTTCGAGGAGGATAAAGAGAAGATGTAGAAATAAAAATACCAGTTGCTCGCAGAGCAGACTGTGGTCAAAGAGGAAGTAACTAAATTGCTTCACTCTGTGTCGAGCTTGGCACAGGAGGAACCAGAGTCAACTAAGATGCAAGTGGGGAAGTTCGTTGAATCCATTCAACAACTTCAAGGATGGAAAATGGAGTTAGAGCTCCAAGAAGTACCTAACACTCTGCAAGAAGTGCACGATCAGAAGGAAGAAGCTTCCAGGAATGCGGTAGAAAGAATCAAGGCACTGACCTTAGAGGGTAATAAATTAAGTAATTGTAGTGCACAAAACTATGAGCGCCTTGCAGAAGATCTAGAGATGCAGTAACTGGAAGCACAACTCTAGGAGGTGCAACAACAGGTATCCACTGTCCATGCATAGATGAAGTTGCTCATTGTAGTCAAGAGGATGAAAAGATCACAGGAACAATGCACAGTCCAGCAGCAGGTTACCTCCATCCAGATCAAAGTCATGGAGGTTACACAAAGACTCCAACCAGTGCAGGACGAATCCTGCATGATTTTTGAAGAGATTGAAGGACAAGGCTCGCAGCTATAAAAATTGGTTACGACAATGGAACAACACCTGGAAGGGCTTGTTACAGAACATGTAATTCAGGAGTTTGTCAAGCAGGAAGCTCTGGTGAAACAACAAGTTGAGGCAACTCAAGCTAAGCTCGAGGCCTTCGAAGCAGTGTTGCCCAGATTTGAGTGACTCGGGATGAGTCACAGCTGAGTGTTGGGGGCCTGTTGGCCCTTGACCAAGTTTTGAGGAAACATTGGTCATGTTTGACCATTTTTGGGACTTCGATAGGATGGTTGAAGATGGAGCACCCAGGCAGAGTAGATATCGCAGGATATCACTCATTTTGTGAGCTTGTAGACCCATCAAAGTTTTTTAGGGTTTATGTAACCGATATGGGTTGTCAACCCATGGGTTTACCCATGTTTAGGCCTCTTTGTAAATGTATAAATAAGTATCTAGGTGATGTAAGAAGGACTACCACGAGATCTGGTTGGATTTGTGCAAGAATGTGTTAGGGCTTGCAGAGTTAAGTGCAAGAGATTGGAAGTTTCTTTGTGTAATATGGATGTGTAAAGTAAGGCTTTGTGCTACTAAGGAGTTGGCTCTATGCCTTGACCTGATTTTGAGGAAGGTGGATCTAGAATGTTGTGCACAGATTACTTGTCCACTGTGGAGTTGGCTCTGTGGCTTTGTGCGTAGGAGCAGATGAATGTAAGGAGCTTGAAGATGAGTAAAGAATAAGAAGAAGTTGGTGGACGTATCCCCACACTGGGGTGAACCACGTATATCTTGTGTCTTGATGTGCTTTGTGCAATGTTGTTTATGTGGTTATTTGCTTAGTTCTATTGTTTTTATGTATAATGAATGCATTTGATGTTGTAGCTTAGTGCTTAATGATGTGAATGAATGCTAGATCTGAGCTAATGCTATGTGCTAAAGTGATTGGAAGTGTTAGATCTTGATTGTTACTGCACTGATCTATAATAAGGGTTAATCTATGATGTGAATGAGAATCATAATCTAATGCATGTTATTGCCTAAGTGCTCTGTTAAGTGTTGTAATTATAGATATGTGTCCCAGATTGGTTGTAGAAACATAAGTTCTGCAACCCCCCTGCCTCTACCTCAGGTGAGACTTCATCTGCTTCGCAGGTGTTATTGAAAGGGCCAGTAGTTAGGGTTTTGTTGGTGCGTTGAACCCTGGGTTTGCCCCTGTGCCAACAGGGGGCATGCTTATTATTGGAAGTAGTAATGTTTTTCAGAGTGCTTTTTTTCTTGAGTTCCATCAACCTTGGATCCCTAATCCTTTTTTGAATAAATACATGACTATAAATTATAATATGGAGGGACCTCACAGTCCATCTGCCACAAAAATCTTCATCTTTTTATCATAACCCATTTTTCAATATAGAGTTTTTGTTCTTGGCAATGTTAAACTTGATTGACCTATCACGTTTGACAAATGACCCCATACTTCACAACCCTTTATTACCAAGAGAAGACCCTTCGACGCACATCATGAATTATCATATTTGGTTCTCATCCAAATCCATATTAAATGACAATATCCAATTTTGTATTTTCTAGAGATCCCTGACTGGATGTGCCACTAAATGGTATATTTAACCCAAGGGTGATTCCTTCAATAGATTTAATTCCATGTCCATGGAATTTTGACCCATTTTCAATTACCAATTACGTATGAGATAGGAAGATAGATTTTCATGTCTTAATACTAGGATACCTCCATCCAAATTTATGATCACATTCATGAGTGGAGACAAAGATATATGCTAATTAAGGATTATATTCTCAACCAAATCCTTATGGATTGCTTCACTAAGTATCTTCTACTACCCATAGCCAAGGATGTAGATATGGTAGGGGTGGTTATTGAAGTGTTTAGGCCATAATAAACCCCCTTTACTAAAATTCATCCCTATTTCATAATCCTCTAATGCTTGATCCTAATGTTATTATGTGTCTGCTTTGAGGGAGATCGAGGTTCGATTGATGATGGTATTTAATGCAGGTTGATTATTCCTTTTTTTCTTATGATTTCAAATGTCTTCTTGATGCTTCTTTACCTTTGATGTTTCATCGACATTTGTATGATGCAATTGACATGCTATCTTAGGACCTTTTGTTGATTCTGATGTGCTTGATGATATTATGTGGCTGCATGGTTTGATGTTCTATTGCATGTATTGAATATTTTTTTTGTTGATTATTTTTCTGATTGACTAACTCAAACTATGCATCTTCCTACTTGCTTGATTGTGCTTCATGTTTTCATCTTTATTCTTTCGCATGTGGATTATACTCACACATTTTGAACTCAAAGTCTAAATTATAAAATGACTAATCCTTCTTCTAAGTTAAAACTTGGCACATATAGTATCAAGACACTTATCTATAGCCACCCATGATTATTTTTGAATAATATAACGCTTATCTATAAGTTTATTTTAAGGCAATGAATATGAAGTCTATGGTGTAATGGAAAGTATTTGTCGCATTTGTATCATGCATAGTGGTCTGGTGTAAGGACCTTTTCATTGAATCGGCTATATTCCTGCTTCTCGTGATATTATCATATATGCCCTCCAAGATTTGCATATTAATTAGAATGACTCGTGTAGTACGTTTGATTGGTGTCAATATCCTTTTTCCATTAGCCACTACTTATGATGTTGATTTGTCACATGAAGTGTTGTATTATTCCCCTTTGTTTCTTCCCCTTCGTCACAGTTGAATCACAATTTTCTTCGTCGCCATATGACCTAGCTCCTCTCCATGATGCCTGGTTTCTTAAATCCTACCTTATATAAATTGTTTCTAATTTTGACCTCTAGGTGTGGAACTGTGACCAGTGGAACTGTGATCAGTGGAACCATGAGGGGCATGAAACCTTGACTTGTGTAATTTGGCCTAATTTCCTAATTTGCAATTTCATTTTATTTTGAACATATATATATATATATATATATATAATTTTATTTTAATTTTATTTATTCTTGTAATTATTTATGTTCATTTTCCCCATAGTTTTAGAAAACCACATAGTATTTCCTGTGGTTTTTCCCATGGTTTTCCCCTATAATTACTTTAGGTATTTACTTTTACTTAGGGGGGAACTAATTCAAATTAGATATATATTTCAAATGGGGTAAATGCATTTTTATGCAGATAAACCATTTTTGTTAAATAAACAAACCATTTGTTACCTAGTGTGTTTTGACCAATACCTATGATTTAACATGTACATCTCTTTTTTTCATATATAAACTTAAAACTAAAAATAAAACGAAATTGAATTTTCATTTTTATATATATTTATTTTCTTTTTTTCATTTTAGTTTTAATTCCATTTTTCCTTCCCCCTAAACTCTAACTTGTACATACCCATTTGATTTTTCCTCTTTTGATTTAGTTTTAATTTAACATTTTTCTCACCCACCAAAATCTAACGTAACATCCCAGGTCCATACCCAGTCGTCCTCATAGGTGCCTCATGATAATTCCCATAAAAATTTTAACATTTAAGAAACACATCCATATTTTTTGGGAATCTTTCCTATATTTGTGGAACCCCTACCTATCCTCCTGAGTACTTTAAAAACCATATACATATTTTATTAATATTTCTCATCGGGATCTATCCTTATATTATTTTAATGTTTTAAACCATTAGAACCATCAGAATCCATAGTTCATTCTTCAAGTTCACCTCCCAACCATCGTACTTCAAGAGTCCATTGGACTTAATTCATCGGAGTGAGCTCCCATAGGAGTGGTGAGCTCACCCCTTAACTCACAATTCCAATCGTCGAACTCTAAGACCCATCAGAGTAAGATTTTAACATGATTTTTTTAATATTTTTTTTGGGGAAATGTTTATTTTAATAATATTTTTTGAAAAACATGAATGTAGATTATTTTAATATTTTTTGGGAAACATGCATCTTGTATTATTTTGTAATAGTTTATAGGCCATGCCATCAAGAGGAGGATTATTTCAATGTTTTTATTTTATCGTTGGAGATTTTTTTATTGGAGTCAAGTGTGGAGACTTAAGTTCCATGTCCCCACTGTTAGAATATGATGGTAAGCCATGCTTTGATGGTAAACCATGAGAGTGTGAAGTTAAATATTCCTTAATTCACCACTCCAACCATTTGTCACTCCTATGGGATTATTCAATCCACGTTTTTTTATTTTTAAATATTTAGACCTTAGGTTATATTTTAGGTTGGGGGGATATTTTGATTTTTACTAATTTTTAATGATTTCATGTGGGTTGGGATATTTTATATAATTTTTATAATGACACGTGTGTGGATGGGTTATTTCCTTAATTAATTTTAATATGGGTTATCTCTTTAATTAATTTTTTCTTTGACGTTAATGGGGGTAATTAGATTATTTTTATTTTCATTTAGATTAGGGTTAATTTTGCTATTTTTTTTTATTAATTTTAATTAACGTAGGTTCATGTAATTAATTTTGTTTTATTTTTTATAATTATTTCCCTAATTTTTAGGAGGCAAATCAGCTAAAATTATATTACAAGCCACAGATCCTATGCCCACCCAGGTTCTTATTCAAACTATCTATAGGGGATAAAACCATTTAAATCACTAAGTTTTGAACTCTCTCGTGCATGTGGGATTTTTGTTTTGCAAGTTAAGGATTAATGGTTCAGATTCACCCACATGCATGATCGATTGCTACTGTGTGACATTTTTCAAACGAGTATAACTTGGGCTAAAGGTGCCAGAATTGAGCACATGATACCTCGTTAGAAATGTATTAGATAGAGGAAAATAATGACATAGGTATTTAGGCGAGAAAAATGATAGAAGATGTCATAAAAATTAGAAAACAATAGACCACATTTTTATAGGAAGAAATGAATGTGTAGACTTCAAGAATCCATATATGGGGCTATGGGAAACAAAATCAGGCCCAAGATGAATTGTCAGAAAGTTGGAAGAGAGAAGAACAAGATGAGATTGTTGGAAATGTTTAACAGGTTATCATTGATGGAAAGTACATCAATGAAGATGGCATGAATACAGGAAGAATGTAACAGACGGGCACCAGAAGTATTTTGGGAAGAAGCTGCAGAGCAACCTCGATAAGATCAGAAGAGATAGTGCAAAGGATGTTTGGTATGTTTTACAGGCAACGTAAGCTTGTCATTGATGGAAAGTATAGCAATAATGATGGCTTGAGTACAGTAGCGATGATCAATAGGAAAATAGAAGATAAGTCTAGGAAGATCGAATGATCCAAGGCAACGCAATAGTGATAAAATGATCGAAGGCTCGAGCAACATTTCTGATCATTGAAAGAATTTCTGATCGTTGGATCCCATCCAAAATTCCCAACAGCCCGATGGCCGTCAGATCTGAATGAAGTCAAAAGGAGCGCGCAGATATGGAGGATAGATCTTAGGCGTTAGATCTGAGCACAGGGTCCGACCACCGTTGGATTGAGGAGAACCTGCACGTTCTTTAAAGTGCAAGGAGTAGGGGGCTCACAAATCCCGACAGCATGAGGGTCGTTAGGTCTGAATAAAGACAAGAAGAGCGCGCTGAAGAGGAGGATAGATCTCAGGTGTCAGATCTTAGCGTAGGGTCCAACCACCGTTGGATCGAGGAAAACCTACACGATCTTTAAAAGTGAAAGGAGTAGAGGGCTCACAAATCCCGAAAGCGGGAGGACCGTCCATCTTAGGGGGTGATTTGGACCGTTGACCCGACTCCCTGTCAGGGTTTCGAGGATCGAGTGTTGGATATGTCAAAGAATATTGACATCAAGAATCTCGAAATTGCGATGTGTGAAATCCCGACTGAATCTGAACCATCAGATCAAGATGTGATCTAGACCACCGACCCGACTCACGTCAGTAGACCACGTCAGCTAGGAACACGTGGCACAACCAGGTAATGACAAGTGTTAGACTGATTCAACATTTCAGGCACATGTAAGTCACGAATCAAAGTGACACATGGCAGTATTCAACACGTGTCAATCCACATGTGACATCAGCAGATGGACAACATGTAAGAGTTTCGAGGATCACGAGTTGGAAATGTCAAAGAAACAATGCAACAGGAATCCTGATTTCGCGATATGCAAAATCGTGACTTAAATTGCAGCCGTCGAATCAAGATCAAATCTGGACCGTTGATTCCAGTCCTTGTCGAAGTTTCAGGGATCGAGAGTTGGACATGTCAAAGATTATTGACATCAGGAATCTCGATATCGCGATATGTGAAATCGCGATGTAATCTGAGCCGTCAGATTAAGGTTGAATCTGGGTTGTTGATTCCAGTCCTTGTCGAAGTTTCGGGGATCGAGAGTTGGACATGTCAAATATTATTGACATCAGGAATCCCGATATCACGATAGGTGAAATCACGATGTAATCTGAACCGTCAGATCAAGTGTTGATCGGAGGGCTACTAATGCACAACACAGTGAAACTACCAGAAACCATTGATGGCATCTGCTAGAGAATTCGAAGAGACCCCTGTGTGATCGCCAGAGGAGATGAAGAGTCTCCAAGCTTCGTCCAAGTGAAGGAAGACTATTCTTAGAAGGGATTGACAAATGGATGAGCGTGGAAGCCTGTATCTAAAACAAAGAAGGTGAGCTCGACTGTCACAGAGAAGACGAAGAGTCTCAACTACCAGAGAGGCTGAGGAATCTCAACATAACATCCAGTGATGCTGAATGCGTGGGAAAACGGACAGAGAAGTTGAAGAGTCACGATGATGATCAGACAGAGCACTCGAGAGGTGGAGGATAACGACGTGGAGTCAGCATGCAGAGGCATTGTGAACATTGCATGCAAAAGGTGCACAGAAGCTATAAATACATGGTACAGAGAAGAGATGGGGTTGTTGTTGCTGTTGGATTTTGTTGTGGTTGATGTTGGTGAAGGTGATTCATGTGTGAAGAAGGAGGAGAGTGCAGTAGCTGAATAGCACAGAAGAGGAACTGTGCAGTGAATGGACATGACACACAAAGCATAAAATGCAGAAGAATAGACAACGCAAGTCATGTGTGCAGAAAGACAATGAGGCAGACAGAGCAATGAAATGCAGCAGAACAATGATGAGTCTGGTAAGCCATTGTTGAACATCATATCACTGTAATAAGTTTTAGAAGCAAAGATTTATATTCTAGGGTTGAAGGGAGGTGCTAGGGAGGATTGTTTTCCTCATAGGTTCAAGTGGGTGCTTGAACACATGGAGTTGTAGCTTCCATCTGGTTGCAGCCAGAGAAACCAGGGTGGCAGGGTGGTGCAAGGGAGAACTCTTGTTCTCTGTTATACAGGTTGGCGCCTGTGTGATTGGAAGTTGGTGCTGGAAACACTCAGGGAGTTGGTGCTTCCTTCTAGTTGGTGCTAGAGAAACTATGGAGTTGGTGCTTCCTTCTAGTTGGTGCTAGAGAAACCAGGGAGTTGGTGCTTCATTCTAGCTGGTGCTAGAGAAACCAGGGAGTTGGTGCTTCCTTCTACTGGGTGCTAGAGAAAACAGAGAGTTGGTTCTCTTAGCAAGTAGCAGCTTGCAAAACATAGGTTGTAGCCTCATTATGAGTTGGTGCTCATATGTATGATAATGTAAAGAATGTAACTATTACTTATCATATAAAGAAAAAGAGGTTTTTACCCTATATGGGTTTCCTCGGGAAATATCTGTCTCTATGTTTCTCATATATGTGTGACTGATGCTGAATGTGCCATTGTTTATTTCCCTACATTAATGTGACCATCATTTAGTGTTTCTGCAAAGAGTTTAAAATAAGCATAATTGTTTAAGCATGGTAACAACTGATTCACCCCCCCCCTCTCAGTTTTCCAACAATTGGTATCAAAGCCAGCCCCCTTTTATCTAAGGGTAGATCCTAGAGCTTAAACATGACAAGCCATGAAGGGACTTCAGTCACTAGGCCTCCTCTATTTGATGGAACGAATTTTGCCTTCTGGAAGGTTAGAATGAGAACATACCTAATGGCCTTAGGAGCTGATGTATGGGATGTAGTAGAGACTGGATACATAAATCCTGTTGTGCTAGCTTTCAAGGATGATAAGTTAGAATTTAGCTTTAATGCTAAGGGAATGAATGCTTTCTTGAATGGACTTGCAGAAGCTGAGTTTGTGAAGGTGATGCATCTTCAAACTACAAAAGAAATGTGGGACAAACTCATTAACAACTATGAAGGTAATGAGAAGGTGAAAGATGCCAAGCTTCAAACCTACAGAGTACAGTTTGAAAAGCTACAGATGAAAGAAGATGAAAGTGTTGGAAAATACTTTCTGAGAGTAGAAGAAATGGTAAATGCAATGAAGGCACTTGGTGAAGAAATTGAGGAACCCTGTTTAGTTCAGAAAATTTTGAGATCTCTGCCAGATAGGTTCAACCCAAAGGTATCAGCTATAGACGAACTTAATGATATAAAGACTTTGTCTTTTGATCAACTTTTAGGAACGTTGGCTGCATATGAGATGAGGATAGTTACAGATAAACCCACCTCTAGAGAAGCATCATTTAAAGAAGATAAGAATGAAGATTCTGAGCCTGATGAAATTGAAGCAAAATTCGTGAGAAGACTGAAGAAAGGATCAGAAAAGTACCAAGGTAAGCTTCCCTTCAAATGTTTCAACTATGGTAGGATAGGCCATTTTGCAAATAAATGTCCCCACAAAGGAAAGGATCAGACTTGTGATGATGAGGAGAAATACAAACATAGAAATTTATTTAAGGAGAATAACTTTAAGAAGAAAAGTCTTTGTGCAAACAATGAAGATGATACTTCAGATGATGAAGACAATGATTCATCTATTGAAGATAAACTAAATGACTTCATGCTTATGGCCAAAGAGAATTATGATAATAAAAGCACAAACAGTGATGAGAATGATGAAGAAGCTGTGGTTGACATGGAAGGAAAACTGATCAGTGCACTGGAAGAGATTGACAGACTAAGAATCAAGAACAGAAAGCAAAGACAATTGTTGATATAGTTAGAGAAAGACAGTCAAGAACCTGGTGAAGACCTTGTCCTACTAAAAGTAGAATTGGAAGAGGCAAAGAAAATCGAAGAGATTCTGAAACAGCAGCTATCAGAAAAGAAGACAAGATGTGAATCATTAGAACAAGAAGTAGTGAAAAAAAGGAAAGAAATGGAGAAATTTCAAGCCTTGTATAATCAGAGTTTGTCAAGTATCAAAGCCTCAAAAGTATTAGCCACCATTCTGAATCAGCAAAGGAATCCAAAGCTGAAAATTGGTTTGGGTTATGAAGAGGGATCAAGCAGTGGGAAGCTAGGAAATGAAGAACCCATCAAGTTTGTCAAAAGTACAACTAATGACAATAACAAGTCTGTAGAAACAAAGGAAGACAATCAACTGCCCAGGACGAGTAAAGAAAAAGGTGCTAGGATTGAATCTGTAGAATGAAGAAATAATTCTCTCTCTGCTGGAAGACGTCATCAGCAAGAAAGAAATCGATTTGCTCAAAGAAGGCAACCATTTTCCAGGTACAAAGAATTTTTCTATGGCTATTGCTTCTACTGTTCTAATTTTGGTCACAAATCTGTAAATTGTTCCTTAAGAATTAGA
>ML815895.1:22698-55119 GCA_009831015.1 Picea engelmannii | reverse complement strand
AACAAACCATCACATATTGCAAATTTCCAAATTAAGTCTAGAGACATGCAACTGAGGAGGTCAAGGATTAATAAACAATCAATGAGTAGACAACCCTGCAACAACAACTTTGACCTATTGAACAATGAGATTGAATGCTATAATTGTCACAACTTTGGCCATAAAGATGCAAACTGCCATCTCAAGAATTACAAAGCAGATCCAAGAATAAAGTTCTTATATAGAAAGACCAGCACATGGAAGAGGAAAGATAGTGAAAAATGTGGTCAAGCACTTTCAACTCAAAAACAAAAGGCCTCTAGAAATATAGACAGAGGATGTTCCAAGCACGTGACTGGAGACAAGGATAAGCTATTGTTCATAAGTAAAAGAAAAACAGGAGATGTGATCCTTGAAAATGATGAACCAGGAAAATCAAGGATAGAGGGATGGTGAGTTTGAGTAATGACAAAGGAGATGCCCATTACGTTCTTCTTGTGGGTAGTCTGAAACATAATTCGCTCAGTTCAAGTCAAAAGTGTGACAGAGGCAGTGAAGAGGTGCTCACATCCAAAGAATGTAAGGTAAATGTAAACTCAGGACAAATGGTGAATAACAGTATAAGGGAAAACAATAATGTTGATGTTGAATCCTCCCCTGCAAGTAAAGAAGAGGATTCAGATACAATAAAAGAATGCTCAGTCAAAATTTATCCCACGAAAGAAGTAGGAGAAGAACCATGTCATAAAAAGGAAGCAGAAGTCTTGAAGGTTGAGAAGGCAGACACCCAAATCAAGTTCTTGAGCAGATCCATGAATCTGGACAAGGTCTTGGATAGCCATAGATCACCAAATGACAAATCCGATATTGGACTCAACAAGGTAGAAATCAGTGCTCCTAAGAAACCTGATATAGGTCCTTCATTCGTGAGAAAGAAAAGCAGGCATGAGAGTGGGTGTAGCAGTTTTCTCCTATGATTGAAGATGGACATAAAAGCCCTGGATTGAATGCACCATGGAAGAAAAAATGAAAATTGCAGTAATAGAGATTGATGAAATTCAATAGGGAGATCCAAGGGCTCTTTAAAAAGTACAAGCTACAATTGCACAGTGTTCAAGTAGGACAACGACATTCTGATGTACAATATGATGTACATGACATCCTGTAGAGACAACAAGAGGAAAGACCTTATCAAGGAAAGATAACCTTTTAGGAACAAAGGGGGAAAATAGTCAGAAGCAGAGAGATAACAGTGACAGGGGGAGTCATCCACTCATGAGAAGATTAATAAAGGAGTCTGAGTAAGAGAGGTGAGCAATTTTGAATTTTGCACAGAGGATACAACGGAAGCTGAAGATGAACAGGTCCAAGAATAAAAAAGAGAAGACTCTAGTTCAGATACAAATATTCTGTAGGCCTCAAATGAATGAGTCCATCCCATCAGGGGGAGTTTGTATTGATTTAATATCTGATACCTCTTAAAATAATGCAACAGCTCAGGGGGAGCATGTTCTCTTTGACATTGATGTCAAAGGGGGAGAAAATAATCTGGGTGCCTTTGTTGCCATCAATGCCAAAGGGGGAGATTGTTGGAAATGTTTAACAGGTTGTCATTGATGGCAAGTACAGTAATGAAGATGGGATGAATACAGGAAGAATGTAACAGACAGGCACTAGAAGTATTTTGGGAAGAAGTTGCAGAGCAACCTCGATAAGATTAGAAGATATAGTGCAGAGGATGTTTGGTATGTTTTATAGGCAGCGTAAGCTTGTCATTGATGGCAAGTATAGTAGTAATGATGGCTTGAGTACAGCAGTGATGATCAATAGGCAAATAGAAGATAAGTCCAGGAAGATCGAATGATCAAAGGAAACGCAACAGTGATAAAATGATCGAAGGCCTGAGCAGCATTTCTGATCGTTGGATCCCATCCAAAATTCCCGACATCCCGATGGCCGTCAGATATGAATGAAGTCAAAAGGAGTGTGCAGATATGGAGGATAGATATCAGGCGTTAGATCTGAGCGCAGGGTACTACCACCATTGGATCGAGGAGAACCTGCACATTCTTTAAAGTGCAAGGAGTAGAGGTCTCACAAATCCCGATAGCATGAGGGTCGTCAAATCTGAATAAAGACAAGAAGAGCATGCTGAAGAGGAGGATAGATCTCAGGCGTCAAATCTGAGCACAGGGTCTGACCACCGTTGGATCGAGGAAAACCTACACGATCTTTAAAAGTGCAAGGAGTAGAGGGCTCACAAATCCCGAAAGCAGGAGGACCATCCATCTCAAGGGGTGATCTGGACCATTGACCTGACTCCCTGTTGGGGTTTCGAGGAATGAGTGTTGGAGATGTCAAAGAATATTGACATCAAGAATCCCGAAATCGTGATGTGTGAAATCCCGACTGAATCTAAACCATCAGATCAAGATGTGATCTAGACCATCGACCCGACTCACGTCAGCAGACCATGTCAGCTAGGAACACGTGGCACAACCAGGTAATGACAAGTGTCAGGATGATTCAACATTTCAGGCACATGTAATTCATGAATCAGAGTGACACGTGGTAGTATTCAACATGTGTCAATCCACGTGTGACATCAGCAGATGGACACCATGTCGGAGTTTCGAGGATCGCGAGTTGGAAATGTCAAAGAAACAATGCAACAGGAATCCCGATTTTGCGATATGCAAAATCGCGACTTAAATCACAGCCGTCGAATCAAGATCAAATCTAGACCATTGATTCTAGTCCTTGTCAAAGTTTCGGGGATCGAGAGTTGGACATGTCAAAGATTATTGACATTAGGAATCCCGATATCGCGATATGTGGAATCGTGATGTAATCTGAGCCGTCAGATTAAGGTTGAATCTGGACCGTTGATTCCAGTCCTTGTCGAAGTTTCGGGGATCGAGAGTTGGACATGTCAAAGATTATTGACATCAGGAATGCTGACATCATGATAGGTGAAATCATGATGTAATCTGAACCGTCAGATCAAGTGTTGATCGGAGGGCTACTAATGCACGACACAGTGAAACTACCAAAAACTATTGATGGCATCTACTAGAGAATTCGAAGAGACCCTTGTGTGATCACCAGAGGAGATGAAGAGTCTCCAAGCTTCGTCCAAGTGAAGGAAGACTATTCATAGAATGGATTGACAGATGGATGAGCGTGGAAGCCTGTAACTAAAATAGAGAAGGTGAGCTCGACTATCACAAAGAAGACGAAGAGTCTCAACTGCTAGAGAGGCTGAGGAATATCAACATAACATCCAGTGATGATGAACGCATGGGAAAACGGCCAGAGAAGCTGAAGAGTCATGATGATGATCAGATAGAGCACTCGAGAGGTGGAGGATAACGGCATGGAGTTAGCCTGCAGAGGCCTTGTGAACATTGCGTGCACAAGGTGCACATAAGCTATAAATACACAGTACAGAGAAGAGATGGGGTTGCTATTGTTGTTGGAGTTTGTTGTGGTTGTTGTTGGTGAAGGTAATTCATGTGTGAAGAAGGAGGTGAGTGCAGCATATGAATAGCACAGAAGAGGAACTGTGCAATGAATGGACATGGTGCACATAGCATAAAAAGAAGAAGAACAGATAACGCAAGTCATGTGTGCAGAAAGACAATGAGGTAGACAGAGCAACGAAATGCAATAGAATAGTGATGAGTCTGGTAAGCCATTGTGGAACATCATATCACTGTAATAAGTTTCAAAAGCAAATATTTATATTCTAGGGTGGAAGGGAGGTGCTAGGGAGGACTTTTGTCCTCATAGGTTCAAGTGGGTGCTTGAACATAGAGAGTTGTAGCTTCCATCTGGTTGCAGCCAGAGAAACCAAGGTGGCAGGGTGGTGCAAGGGAGAACTCTTGTTCTCTGTTATACAGGTTGGTGCCTGTATGATTGGAAGTTGCTGCTTCCATCCAGTTGGTGCTTCCTTCTAGTTGGTGCTAGAGAAACCAGGGAGTTGGTGCTTCCTTCTAGTTGGTGCTAGAGAAACCAGGGAGTTGGTGCTTCCTTCTAGTGGGTTCTAGAGAAAACAGAGAGTTGGTGCTCTTAGCAAGTAGCAGCCTGCAAAAAAGAGGTTGTAGCCACATTATGAGTTGGTGCTCATATGTATGATAATGTAAAGAATGTAACTATTACTTATCATATAAATAAAAAGAGGTTTTTACCCTGTATGGGTTTCCTCGGGAAATATCTGTCTCTGTGTTTCTCATATATGTGTGACTGATGATGAATGTGCCATTGTTTATTTCCCTGCATTAATGTGACCATCATTCAGTGTTTCTGCAAAGAGTTTAAAAGAAGAATAATTGTTTAAGCACGGTAACAACTGATTCAGCCCCCCCCCTCCCCTCTCAGTTGTCCAACAAAGATAGCATGTATTATAATACTAAGAGTGGAAATTGTACGAAAATGTAAAACACATAAGGAACCCAAATTTGGTTGAAGAAAGGGATATATTATGTCCCAACAATCATAACTTCGACTACAAGCATCAAAATCAAGCCCGAAATAACCCAATGGAAATATGAGACAAAGGAGAAGAGGATGAGAAGATATTAATCAACAAGAAAACACCATAAATTCCTTGAATAACTCAAGGAACACAAAAAAACACCAAAGGGCAGAGATACTAATATTTGTGAATAGATGTCATTTATGAGATGATCGAGGGAAAAAATAATCTCCCAGGAGACTCTCCAACTTCTATCTATAATCCCCGCATATTCATTTTTGATAATATGAAAAACAATTGAAATTTAAGATGAGAAATGGAAGGAAAATGAAACAAACAGTCAGTAGAGTTAAAGAGTCTCTCTTGTTTTATAAAAGAGAGCTCAATGAATGTAAGGAGGGAATTTTTTTCTCTTTGTGAATGATAAAAAATATTTTTACTTTTGAATGAATAAAGAGAAAGAGTGATCTGAATTTAGGAGTGGAACGAATTAATTAACAGACTGAATAAAATAAACATAGAGATATTAAGAGCAACATAGATATCTAGTGAACGATATCTTCTATTGAATACATGAAATAGCCTGAAACTGTAAAAATGCAGAACTAAAAAACTTGCTCGAATGGTGGTAGTTATCTCTGAGAAGAGATGTGGCTGCTATGTGCATTCATCTGAGAAGAGATGTGGCTGCTATGTACATTCATCTGAGAAGAGATGTGGCTGCTATGTGCATTCATCTGAGAAGAATGATTACAATGAGGCTCCATAGGCCTTTTTAACATTACTCATGAATTCCAAAACCCTATACATCAAAAAATCTAACCCTAGGATATGAAACGCCAAAATTTATGTGGGCCCCTATGGATAAGTTGGCACCTCAACTTCCCGGGGTCGTAACTTTTGCATACGACCTCTGTTTTAGGCGCTTGACATTGTCAAACTTTGACTATGTCTATAGTTATATTGTGGCAAGCCAAAAAAACACTATTTAGGGCCCCAAAATGGTATTGGAAGTACAACAAGATGCGATGACATGAAAACATACAAAATAAGTTAGTTGGATTAGGTGGGAGGCCACCTATATCAACCTACAATATGTGTAGGGATTCAGACAACCCCATAAGTGTAGAAACCACGATTACAAAGAAGTATAGAAGAACGTCTTGAACTAAAAAATATCAAGAGGAGCTAGTTGGAATAGGTGACTGGTCACCAATATCCACCTAGATCAAATAGGCATTCTGGAAATCTGTGATTTTGGTATATGTACATGAGACTATTCTTTGTGCATTTGTCTTCTTCTTGAGTAGCATAGAATTCTATTGTATGAACTATTTCTTCACTTTGTTCTATATGCTCATGTTGTCACATGTTTCTTTAAGAGTACATAAATAATGTTATGAATACATTGTATAACTAATTGTACATGTATATGTAGCATTGTTGTTATAACTTGTCATTATCATACATGAATTATTTATGGTTTTGATGATATTATCTATCACTGTACTCATTCTTGTAGTTTTCTCCCGGGATAGGTTGAAAGTAGTTAGGTTATATTAGTTTTATTTCAGTTAGATTAGACTTAGGATTAATAAGAAATCATTGGGGGGCGTTCCATTGTCTTACCCATTTTTCTTCTTTTAATTATGGGTAACAACGAGGCCCACACACTCATAGGAAATGATACACCAAATGAGAATAGGTCTAATTGGGACCTTCCATCGGGCATTTTCCCTTACCTGCTTGACAAGCCATTTGGACCCATCAATGCAAAGAGTAAGCCATTTTGCAGGCCGAACATTTAGACTTGATCTACTTGTTAATGCCTACTTTGTTCTACATTGTTATATTCCTCATTCATCCCTACTTGTCATTTCAAATTTAGTATAAGTTATAAATCTTTAGCATTATGTTGTTAAAGGATTGATAACTGATCTTAAAGGAATTCAAATAATTCTATAACGAATGAATGAGATGGATTTAGTTTTGTGAGAGGGGAACAAAAGGAATTACACACATGTTTAAATGATTTCTTGATCACATCATATGGCTTCAAATCTTTTCATTTGAGCCATAAGTCATGTTAGCATCGATATTTCATGATTATTTAACTTATTTGGTTGAAGATCCAAAGTCTCATCCTCCCAAGAATGAAAAGGGACAAATCTGGCCGAGCGCTACATGAACTTCCACATGTCATTGGTCGTGATCACTTTCAAGTACCTTGGAGAGTCGTGGAATTCGTGGATTTTACTCCAGAGTTCATGAGTATGCAAAGAAACTAGCAAGTACCAGTTGTTAGCCATAGCATCTGAATATGGGCGGTCTTTTATACATGTCAACTGTCTAGGAGGCTACACAGATGAAACTTTTCAAAAAAAGTTTTTTAAAAACTGGTGCATTATTCGCTATCTACAACAGCTAGTCAATTTGAATTGGCACCCACAGAGTCAGCAGATCCTTGATTATTCTCATTACATAGTACACATATCTCTTCATTGTAGCCAAGAGTCTAGTCTTATGGTCATAGCTGCGCATATGGGCAAGGGTCGACATGTGAATAGGAAAGAGCCCGAAGGGCCTGAGATCATGGAATCTTATGAAGACAATTACCACATTTTTTATCGAGAAGGTTGGTATCTTTTCTGCACGAAGCTGGATGGTCATCATTATGCTATAGCTAGGGAATTTGCTGAGAGTTTAAATGGAAAATGGGCCCAATTTTCAAACTTGGTCCTGGAGGTTACAAAGGATTCCATAGAATCTTCTTGCAATATTTCGACTGATGGATAAAGGTGGTTTAAAAATAAAATGATTACAGGAGGAGATGTAAATCAGTTTTTGAAACCCAAACATAGAGACCCTAATTGGGGCAAAGGAATTCCCAGGGATTGGATTGATAATGAATGTATGGAAGCGTTTCTCATACTTAAGAGATTCATCACTTATGAGGGGTGATATTCTGTTGTATTTCTATTTCATCTACGATTTATACTCCATCTGGTAGGAATTAAGAGAATGAATTTACCCTATTATTTATTGAGGGATCTCAATAAGATGGCTATGAAGGTCCAAGCAAACCCAAAACCCTCTCCTCATGGAATCTATCATTAGGGATTGATAAAATTAATTATCAAGACCGAGATGGGGAATTTGCAAAAGACTTGGGATCAATTTTTGATTGAGTTGGGTTTTGACAAGAAAGTGCATCCTTGTGATGAAAAATCACATGATAAGGGTGCTAAGACTGAAGAAGAAACTTCATCTAGCACCAGTCAACCATCTACTTCAAAGAAGAGAAAGAGAGTAGCATGTGTTAATACCCCATATGAACCTGTGTTAACCTCCTCCAACTAGCCAACAAGAATATGCAGGGTCTTCCTGAATCTTAGATGGAGGTAAGAACCATTTTCCTTTTGCACAAAAGACTTACTCTAGAGGGACTCAAGGATAGGTAAAACCTAGGGTACTAGGAGAGGATAAAAAAACATGAGATAGAAGCGAAATTAGTGGATCCTATACAGATTAAATACCATTCCTCAAAGGTAATTCCTCCCAGATCAATCTCCTCTAAAGATAATGTGGCTAAGTACAAATTTTCGATAAGGAAACGAAGCACCAGGCCTCAAAACAAGTTCAGGATGAAGTCTAAAGAAGTATATAAACCTGTTATCACAGAGAATGTCATCATCATCGATGACGAGCCTTTCAAACCTATGAAGAAGTCATCTACAAGCAAGAAAAACCCTGTCACTAATCCTGAGAAGAATAAATTCAAGAAGGGTGGTCTAATCATAAATAAAAAGATTATCACAGGAAACAACAGAGTCCATGCTAGAAAACAGAGTAAGGAGAATATGAAAAAATGAAACCCTAAGATCGTATATGAAGGGAATGAGCCTAAAATAATGCAAACCCAATCTCAATCTAAGCAAACTGGAAAGGATAGTTTAGAATTTCTCGCAGAAGAAACTTCTTCAATCGTGCATAGAAATCTATCAATTTGAAAATACCACCTCCAGGGTAAATCTGGTTTTTGAGATTAAAAATGATGGATGATGGAATTTTTTTTTTTTTTTCCCTATGTCTAAGGTATCATGCCTCTTTTTGGATATGACTAGCTACAATCTAGGAAAAGGAAGGAGTTGAAAACATGCAAAACTAGTTTTTTGGTAGGTCGCTACACGAAGTTCCCGCAGACACACACAGAAAAAATCGAGTTGCTACAGGAACACCTGTAGCAGCCAATTTTTCTGCTAAACTCATCTAGTTGCATATTTTTGTAATAGAGGAGGGCTATAGCTATTATAACATCTTATGGAGCATGTTGTGAAGCTAGACACCTTTTGTGGATCTAAAATCCATATTTGGATATGAAGCTAAATTCATATTGGGCACCATGCTTGAGTTGTCAAAGGAGGGATTTGCATGGATACTTGAAGATCATATGTATCTGGGAAGGATTAAGAGTATTCTATAGTGCTATCATCCGAATGGAAAACAAGTCAAGAAAAGAGTATTTTATGCAAGGTTGTTTCCTTGATCCTAGGAGTTTTTTTGTAAAAACTATTATTAGTTTGTATATCAACAGTCAAAAGATAAATTTCATTTTCATTTTTTGTAGGGATTGGTTTTGAGTTGTCCCTGATGGTTAGGATCGACCATAAGTGCATGTAACTAATTAAAAACACTATATATAAAATGATGTAGAAGAATAAAGGGTTAAATGCCTTTTTTGGCTTGATATTGTATTGTTAAATATTATTTTGATCTATATTTCCTGTGTAAAGATTTCAGTTGCTAATGAAATTGGTGGTTAGTATGTTATCTTTCTTTGTTTATCATGTTCACATTTTCCCCTGAAATACTTTTGTGCTGAGAAGGTTTCTTTAATAGGTTATAGTAATCTTTTCCACATGGGTGTTTTCTCCTTAGATCTTATTTAGAATGAATTCTAGATAAAGTATTTTCCTCTGCTGCATAAACACATTAAAGAAAAGATTTGTTATTTGTGTATTTATCAGTCTTTTTGTTTCCCTTTATCTCAATCACATAACTTAAACCTTAAACCTCTAGCCTTCAATTTTGTTTGCATGACTTTTTGCACTTGGGTAAGTGGTCTTAACAGATCTATTCAATATTCCTTTTTCAAACTAAGAAAGGATTTATCCATCTTAAAACCCCTATTGAACATTTTGAAACAAGGTGTGCTAGGCTTGTTCCTAAAGAAGTCTAGGAACAACTTATATCATTAACATCTGTTGGCACTGTTGCTGGGGAAAAGAAAGAATGAGGTAATCTTCCCTGGGAGAATGACATTGATCAGATTCTCTTCTTGATGATGAACAATAATTGAACACATATATCAAACTACATATCAATCACCATCGCAACTCCAATCCATGAAGGAATAACCTGTTGGTGACTTCACTAATATGGGACAACAATGGCCATGAAATTTATCTTGGCTCGGAGGTTTTCACCTCTTAATTTTTCAGTTGTTCCTGGTTTTCCTAATCCTGCACCCTCTTTCTTAGAATGCACATACTTTGTTCTTATTCTTAGTGAAAAATATGAGGATAATACTGCACATCATGTAATCAAGTTTCATCAATACATGGATCAGATGAATATACATCATGAGGATGTATTCATGAAAATGTTCGTGTATTCATTGGATAGATATGCAAGGAAATGGTACAAAGCTATTCCTGCTTCTAGTATTTCCTCTTTAGAGGAATTTTATGATATGTTTTATTCATATTGCAATATAATTTACCCAATCGAGAGAATTTTTTAGCATTGTTGTGAGGGATATGCATTATACACTCAAAATTTTGTAGATTATTTTTCTAGCAGTGCAGATGAAGGGGATGATAATGTTTAGGAAGAAGAAGAAGTTTCATTGTTAGCTATATCTTCTTCTAATTTTGTTTCATGGCAGAAGGATTTTCAACAGTTGGATATTGAAGTTGATAACAACGATACTTTAGATGCATTTGGCATCAATCCAAATGTTTCTAATAATAATGATTATGATACAGAAGATGTTCCAGATCTATTTGAATATCATATTGATGATGATTATATACATAAATCTTCATCTTTGTCATTAGAATTTTACCATGCTACTCCAATTTATGATGAATATAGTGATGATGAGAAAGGATTAAATGTTTATAAAACATATGGAGGCTCATTAACTAACCGAACCTTATCTAGTTTTGATTTTCAGAAAACATATGATCATCCATGTATTCATGTTATAGTTGATGATAGTTATGACTTGGTTGTTCAAAATACCAATGAATATCTCTTTGTTTTTGATAAATCTTACAAACATATCATTGTTGAAAAGGATTACTAGAATATTTCTCATGATATATCTTTCAAAACTCATCCTTCGTTTGATCACTATGAAGACAACGCTGTTAAAGATCAAGAAGAGATTGTTTCTTTTTTTTTTCAAAAGTATTCAGATGTAATGGGCCAACATATGACAATTATGGATATGAATCACATGGATATAGTAAAGGATACCAGGAAGAAATATATGAGCATTTGATAATGATTTCTTCTTTGTCAAATGTTGAGAAACAACAAGTTTTGTTTAATTTTCAAGATCCAATTGTCGTTTATATGGAGATGTTTTGTAGAGACAAAGTTTCAACTGTTGTCATTATAAAGGCCAAATTCTTGGGTTGTAAGTATGATCTCCAAGATTGCTATCTACACTCTACAATTCTTGTTTTCATGACCTTGCACAAAATTGATAGAGTTCAATTTGTTAGCCTATTGCTTACTTGGCTCCTTTGGAAGTATGGATACACATGATCAACCACTTCTCCTTGATTAGAAGTAGGTAGATGAATAAGCTCGTCCTTAAGCATTTATTTTCAGTTTGCAACAGTATGTTGTTTTCAATAGAGTATTTGAGAATTTGAAAACTTGCAGAGGTTTTGAAGGCGACAAATAACTCCATAGCCCAATGAGTAAGGCACACATCTACAAGTTCTTGGAGTTCCACAAGGAGAAATCCATCCCCCATGGATCCATTTTTAACACCTACTTTGTTCTACATTGTTTTATTCCTCATTCATCCCTACTTGTCATTTCAAATTTAGTATAAGTTATAAATCTTTATCATTATGTTGTTAAAGTTTTGATAGCTATCTTAAAGGAATTAAAATAATGCTAGATTGAATGAATGAGATGGACTTAGTTTTGTGAGAGGGGGACAAAAGGAATTACACACATGTTTGAATGATTGCTTGATGACATCACCTTGCTTAAAATCTTTTCATTTGATCCATAAGTCATGTCAGCATCCATTCTTCAAGATTACTTAACTTAGTTGGCTAAAGATCCAAAGTGTAATCCTCCCAAGAAAGAAAAGGGACAAATCTGGTCGAGTGCTACAAGAACTTCCACATGTCATTGGTCATGATCACTTTCAAGTACCTTGGAGAGTCGTGGAAGTTGTGGATTGTACTGCAGAGTTCATGAGTATGAAAAGTAGTTAACAAGTACCGGTTTTTAGCCATAGCATGAAAATATGGGTGGTATTTTCTACACGTCATGTGTCCAGGAGGTTACATGGATGAATCTTTAAAAAAAACATTTTTTTAAAAATGGCGCATTGTTCATTACCTACAACACCTAGTCGATTTGAATTGGCTCCCACAGAGCCAACAGATCCCCAATTATTCTCATTACACATCAGGCACTTCCCTTCCATGTAGAAAAGAGTCTAATCTTCTCATTGTAGCTGCACATATGGGAAAGGGTGGACATGTGAATAGGAAAGAGCCTGAAGGGCCTGAGATCATAAAATCTTATGAAGACAGTTTCCACATTTTCGATCGAGAAGGCTGGTATCTTTTCTGCATGAAGATGGATGGTCATCATTACTGTACAAATAGGGTGTTTGTTGAAAGTTTTAGTGAAAAATGGGCCCAAGTTCAAAACTTGGTCATGCAGGTTACAAAGGATTCCATAGAATCTGCTTGCGACCTCCCGATTGATGGCGAAAGGTGGTTTAAAAATAAACTAATTACAGGGGGAGATGTAAATCAATTTTTGAAACCTGAACATAGAGACCCTAATTGGGCCAAAGTCATTCCCAGGGATTGTATTGTTGATGAATGGATGGAATCATTGCTCATTCTTAAGAGATTCATCAGTTGTGAGGGGTGCTATTATGTTGTATTTCTATTTCATATACGATTTATGCTTCATCTGGAAGGAATTAAGAGAATTAGTTTACCCTATTATTTATTGAGGGATATCAACAAGATGGATATGAAGGTCTAAGAAAACCCCAAAACCCCTCCTCATGGAATCTATCATCAGGGCTTGATCAAGGTACTTGTCAAGGAAGAGCTAGGGAAGTTGCAAAAGACTTGGGATCAATTTTTGATCCGGTCAGGTTTTGAGAAGAAAATGCATCCTTCTGATGAAAAATCACATGATAAGGGTGCTAAGCGTGAACAAGAAACTTCATCTAGTGCCAGTCAACCAACTACTTCAAAGAAGAGAAAGAGAGCATATTATGTTAATACCCCAGATGAACCTTTGGAATCTCCTCCAACTAGCCAATAAGTAAATGCAAGGTCTTCCTGAATCCTAGGTGGAGGTAAGCACCCTTTTCCTTTTTCACATAAGATTTACTCTAGAAGGACTCAAAGACAGGTAAAACCTAGGGTACTGGGAGAGGATAAAAAAAACTGAGATAGCAGAGAAATTGGTTGAGCCTGTATAGCCTAAAGACCATTCCTCAAAGGTCATTCCTCATAGATCAAGCTCCTCTTAAGATAATGTGGCTAAGTACATATTTTTGATAAGGAAACAAAGCACCAAGCCTCGAAACAAGTTCAGGATGAATTCTAAAGAAGTATATAAACCTGCTATCATAGAGAAGGTCATCATCATCGATGAAGATCTTTTCAAACCTATGAAGAAGTCATATACAAGAAATATAACCCCTATCACTAAGACTGAGAAAAATAAATTCAAGAAGGGTTATCTAAAAATAAATAAAAATACTATCATTGGAAAAAATAGAGTCCATGCTAGAAAACAGGGTAATTAGGAGAATATGAAAAACCCAAACCCTAAGATTGGATTTGAAGGGAATGAGCCTAAAATAATTCAAACGCAATATCAATCTAATAAGACCAGAAAGGATAGTTTATAATTGTTGAAAAAAGAAAATTCTTCAATTCTGCATAGAAATCTATCAATTTGAAAATACCACCTGCAGGGTAAATCCGGTTTTTGAGATTAAAAATGATGGATGATAGAAAACATATTTTTGTTTCCTATGTATAAGGTATCATTCCCCTTTTCTTCTATTACCATCTACAATCCAGGCAAATGAAGGAGTTGAAAACATGCAGAAATCATTTTTTGGTAGGTCGCTACAGGAAGTTCCCGCAGTCACAGACAGAAAAAACAAGGTCGCTACAGGAACACCTGTAGTAGCCGATTTTGCTGCTAAACTCATCCAATTGCATATTTTTGTAAAAGAGGAGGGATATACCTATGCTAGCATCTTATGGAGCATGTTGTGAATAGATACACCTTTTGTGGATCTAAAAGTTGTATTGGGATATGAAGATAAATGCATATTGGGCACCATGATTGAGTTGTCAAAGGAGGGATTTGCATGGGTCTTTAAAGATCAGATGTATATGGGAAGGATTAAGAGGATGTTTTAGTGCTATCATCCAAATGGAGAACAAGTCAAGAAAACAATATTTTATGCAAGGATGTTTCCTTGATCCTAGGAGGTTTTTTGTAAAAACTGTTATTAGTTTGTATATCAACGGTCAAAGGATAAATTTCATTTTCAGTTTTTGTAGGGATTGGTTTTGAGTTGTCCCTGATGGTCAGGATCGACCATAAGTGCATGTAAATAACTGAAAACACTATATATCAAATGATGTAGAAGAAGAAAGGTTTGAATCCCTATTTTGGCTCGATATTGTATTGTTAAAGATTGTTTTGATCTATATTGCATGTGTAAAGATTTCAGTTGCTAATGAAATTGGTGGTTAGTATGTTATATTTCTTTGTTTATCATCTTCACATTTTCCTGTGAAATAATTTTGTGCCGAGAAGGTTTCTTTAACATGTTATATTAATCTTTTCCACATGGATGTTTTCTCCTTATATCTTATTTAGAATGAATTCTAGATAAAAAAAAATCCTCTGTTGCATAAACACATTAAAGAAAAGATTTTTTATTTGTGTATTTATCAGTGTTTTTGTTTCCCTTTATCTCAATCACATAACTTAAACCTTAAACCTCTAGCCATCAGTTTTGTTTACATGACTTTCTAGACTTAGGTAGGTGGTCTTAAAAGATCTAATCATTATTCCTTTTTCAAACCAAGCAAGGATTTATCCATCTTAAAACCCCTATTGAACATTTTGAGACAAGGTGTGCTAGGCTTGTTCCTAAAGAAGTCTAGGAACAACTTCTAGCATTAACACTACTCTTTGTTTGTCACTTTATATGAAATTATCCTGCATGTTCTGAGGTCATTGATAGATATACACAAGATGAACCCATGACCACATGTTAGTGGTGTGGTGGATTTGTATCCAATGTCCTTGTGGGCTAGTTAGTTAGACAGTTTCGTCAAATGAACATCTCATCACACCCACCAGCCGTTTCACCGATCACTCAAACTGCTCAATTCCCCATTCAAACCTTCAAGGTGATTTGGTGCAATCTATAGAGCCAAAGAATACAAAAAAAGAACCTGTAGGAAAGAATAAGAACTAGAAAAATAATTCTAACAATGAGCATGGGACTTCACAAAACCCCAAAAAATACTGATGGAGGAACTGAGGAGATGAAGAAGAATAGGTTCTCCTACCAGATTTGTGGGGAATGCCATCCTTTTCACCATTGTTGAAAAATGGATGAGATTAATAGGTATTATGCCCGAAAAAAATCTCCTTAGTATCATGTTTTTTTTCCAAATCCATTTCATCCCTAGCCACAAAAAATGGTTTCTTCAAATCCTACCCCTCCACAAGGGTGCATGGTAGGTACCCCTTAGTTTAAGGGGTCATCCTTGAATATTGAAGTATTCATGTGTGACCACATGGTGTCATTGCAAACTGAAACTCGTAAATATGAGACTCCTAAGTTTGGTCCTTCAAATAAAGATCGAGTACTCTCTTCCCATCCTGGTGTCCCTCTCCACATATATAATCCATCATTTGAAACAATGCTTCTCCCAACCAAAGGTTTTATTTGATGAACAACTCATAATCCCAATGCATAGGATACCCACAACTATAGTATTGTGGAAGACTTGGCCCAAGCACCATGTGCCATGTCTACTCTCAAAGTCATATAGAGATTCTTGATGAAACATAAGGCATTGTTGTCGATGATAGGTGGGTTTGACCCTTTGGAGTTTAGTTTTATTATGTTTTATTTGGACCAAGCTTGACATAGGATCTATTGGGAAATTCAATTTGTTAAATTTCTTTACATTAAATTGTCAACCAGGGAGCTCATAAGCTTGTGAGATGCTAAAAAAATATATGTAGGAGTAGGAAACTAAATCTAAGCTAAGAAAGATGAATTAAAAATTTCAATAACATGAATTAAAATAAGATGATCTTATGTTGTAGATCGATTCCTATGGCTTCCGATATACCTCTTGGATTCTCAAGGTTAACAAACATTCATATCTCTGATGCACACCACACTCGGTCGATCACACTTGCAGAAATTAAATTCTACAGAGTTTAATTTGGCCAATGGATTTATATTTAAACCATTAACCACAATGCTTTGGTTGACAAGCAAGAGCATCAACTAGTTTTGTGATCATTAAAGAAACTCACCCTTCAATGTTTAACTTTGTAAGGAAACCCATACTTGCATAAATGAAAGAGCATAAAGAAATAAACAATAACTGAAATGAACAACTAATGAAATACAATCACACAAAAAAATGAATCTATTTAGGAAGCATATACCAGAGAAAGGGGGGCTACCTCTCTTGTCATATACTTCCAAGAAAGACTACAACAAAGAACATTTGATCTGCAACAAAAAGGTTATTTATTTCAGCATCAAAGGAAAAATGATTACACTGATCTTGAATCCACTTCCCCCAATGTACAACTCTTTCTATGATAATATATATCCTTATTTGAAGGTATGATTATATATATTTATATAATGAAATCAAGATCGTCTAGCTCAAAGTCTCACAGAAATCAAAACCATCTGCAACTATAATTCTGGGAAATATCAATTTAAATAATTAATTGTATCCCCCACATCCTTCACAATTTTAGGAAATCATATGAATAAAACATTAATGGCCTCGTCCTACACAAAACCCATGTGACTGATTTTAAATATTCATCTTCATCTGTTCACAATTGAGCCTGCAAAATGGTCTCTCTATTATGGCATATATTTTCATAAATTGTTTTGACTTTTCTTTTACTTTGAGATGGAAGATCCGTAGGCCAAACTAATAGGTGGATGATATTTGTGGAACCTTTTGGAACCTTCTAGATGTCGTAGTTTATTCCAAGGTTGGTCGCATGCCTATAGATGGAAAACTCTACTGCATAAAAGTGTATGATTAAATAGGCTACAAAATTGTAATATGAGTTGCTACAAAATCAAATGATTATGTGACAAAATGAGTCTATTTTAACTTCTTCATCTAGCAAGAAATTCCATGGAAAAAATACTTCTAGAAAGAGGCCTCTGAAAAATTCCAATGGTATTACAAGAACAAGAAGATTCCTTCTATAGGATTGAAACTACATAAACCATCATTATTACAACCATTCCTTAACTTCACTAATTACATAAAGAGTAAGAGAAATCAATGAATGAATCAATAAAATACCTTAGATATTTTTTTGGCATTTTAACTTTAAAACATAAGGAAATATAGAAAAGCAATAGGAAAGTATTGGTTAAAATGGACAAAAACAAGGCCAATTTGTAGTGTAAAATGAACCAAAATTGTGACCCAACAAGATCTCCCACCGAATTTCTTTTCATATTCAAGTAATAGTCTATGAGAGAAAAATATACCAAACTATGGTTGACAAAGGAGCCTTCACTTGTATCATGTGCATATCATCTTGGAAAGCTATTGTCTCTCCAAAGATCGAATTGTCTAACACCATGCTTAAGGCATTTGATGAACACATGTTTCACCCTCATGTTGTCATTACTGCATTTCCCATAGAGTTAGGTCGCAAGACCATTTCTTTGGAAGTTGAAGTGGTTGATGAACTTATTGAGTAGAACCTTCTACTTGGGTGCACTTTGTTTTATGAGATGACGAATGTATTCTTGTCAATATTTAGGGTCCTTCACTTTCATCACCAAGGGAAAATCATGACCATCGATAAACTTGCTTGTTTCAAGCCTAATCATAGGTCCAATGTGGTCTCTATTGTTCCCTTTTTTGGTGATTCCAAGAGTATGTATATGAGTGTATGCATGGGAATTTTCAAAGACTCCTCCTTGGTGGGTACACTTATCTTTTTTCTACCACCTTCTTCTTTGAATTTTTCTAATAATAACAAGATCTCTTATGTTACTACTGGATCCCTCTAGTCTTTTGATCCTTAGGTGGTACCTCATCTTGAGGAAGTAGAGTCTTCCAAATATAACATACCACTCAGAGTGGTTGATATTTCCCCATTGGAGATATTGTTAGCATCAAATGACATTGGTGAGAACTTCCATCCTCATATGGAATATGATTAGCATACTCCTCCCATAAGGGTTGCTGAATATCCATGTTCTCATCAATCCCTCTATTTCAAATTACATTTAGATGAGGACATATTTGACTTCATGGCTTCAATGGATAATCCAAAGGAATATGTGATGCATTGATAGTCTATTCTTCTTGATTCAGAAACAATGAGGGTTAACATGATGGGTTTTGATCCAAGACTTGGGGCATTTTATGGGGAATCTGGTGAAATTACACATCTTGACCTCTTTATGCCTTAGATATATCGTTCATAACTTGTCACCAAATTCTCTACTCTCCATTACAATGAAGAACAATATTCCATACCTCATTCATGTCTTGATCGACATAATCCAGGAGTTATGATAGCTCATTATAGTACTGATTAGAATCTGGACCAGGGGTCAAAATTTAGCCCAAAAATGAAAGTGTTTGGAATCGCCTCAAAATGAACAAGTGTGTAGCCCTCGTTGTCATGAACCCAACGCACTTTTAACGGGGTCAAACAAACATCAGATGAGTGAGATATCACGATCTGTTCGATTTGTCAAACAAGGAAAAAAATGCTGACTGTACAGTCCGTACAGGATGATGTGGCAAAGGTACGACCGCTGACATGGAAAGTAGTGATGTGTCAATGCTGAGTTGGTAGTTTGAGTGAATCATTGGTGGACACGTGGAATATTTTTTCAAATGGTTTGGTGCCACGTGGCCCAGGCGTGGGCTGCCATGTGGCACCCCGTTTGTTTTTGGTAATGGTTGTTTGTTTAAAAGTTTTTGGAGTCCCTGGGGATTGAACCCCGGACCTCCAACATAGACCAAAGTCTTGGAAAGGGTCAATCAACTGGAATGCCACATGTTATTGCTTGTTATATAATCGTGTTGGATTATATTTAAATTTGAACATATGAAGAGTTGGGGCGCGTCCGGGCTAGGGCTTAGCCCCAACCCCCGGTCACATAACCCCTACCATGTGACCCTTCTCCACACATATTTTGCAAGCGGGAGTTTTAAAATGACCACAACCACACGCCCAATCCATGGCACAACTACATTCACCTAGACACTTGTCAACCAATGCACCCACCACTTGTCACACCTACGTTCATTCTTGAAACGTAGCCCTTTTGTGCACTGGAGATGTGGTCACATGGCCCATGCGCCCAACACCTCCGAGGTTAGGGGGCTAGGTTCCCTAACCATTCTACAGTTACGTGTGTTTTTCAAGTATGTGCATGGTGTTGGGTTTAAGCACGAAAAAATGCACAGAGGTTAGGTTGGACACACAGAGGTGCATTTTGGCGAACCAGAGATAGCAAGCTTGAAGGAGGAAAATGGTAGGAGGCCTAACTTATTCATTTTTTGGCCAAATGAGGTGTCGAAAAAGCCCAACTAAGGGTTTTTGGATGTTCTGAATCCATTGGCACTGTTTTCAAAGCCATTTGGAGACTTCTTTTGCAGGTTTGTCTACCTTGAAGTTTCAGGAGCTCTAGGAAGCTTAGGGCCCCCATTGATGGAGGTCATGCTCAGATGAGCCCAAGTCTTTTTTCTGTGACTGAATAGTCATTTTTGGATAATTGTTATGCTCTGAACACATTGGGATAGGTTTCAGAGGCATTTGAGGACTTTTATAGGTGTTTTTTCCACAATGAATCTCAGGGAAGCTCAGGGCCACATGTAGAAGAGGTCATGCCCGGATGAGCCATGATCCGTTTTCAGAGTTCTATTAGTCATTTTTGGGGTTTTTATGTATTATGAACCCAATGGTACAATTAGTAAATCCATTGGAGTTGAGAAGTAGCTTGTAAAGGAATCTTTGACAAACTAATCCCAGAGAGCCTAGTCCATTGATGGAGGCTCAAGGAGATGTAGCCCAGTTGGGGGTGAACTCTTTTATCATCTTGTTATTGTTGTGAGTTTGCTGTAAGTTATGTTTATTGTGTATTTGTTTAAAACACATATTTAATTTTTTAAATACCTCACACATAAACATTTAAAAGAAGCATGAACTTGACACATAAAACCTCTTGCATAACTAAGACATTGAGCAAGGTCCTGAAAAGTTTATTTTAATGGAGTAGAGTGTGCTTGCATAGAAAAACAAGTCAGCCCCCTATTTTCAGATCAATTAATCACCATGAGTATTTCCATACATGGAAAATCGATCGTATGTGGCATGGCCCATGATTTCATCAATGAAAAAAAGGATCCATGGCCAGAGGCCTACAATGGGCTCTACTTGTCATAAACCATTTGGATGTGTAGTTCCCTGTACATAGGTTTGTTGTGTGATTTTTCTTTTTGCAAGTGGGTTGATTCATTTCAATGATTATCATGCTTGGTGGTTGAATTACATCTGTCAGGTAGATCTCCTCAACCCTCATCATAGGAAACTGATGTTGAGGTCAAGATATTAACATAGGTTGTATCAGTTGTTAAATGTGTTTTTGATAGACTAGCATTTGTTAATAAATTAGGCATTCATCGAGGCATTCATGTAACATGTATTCCAATTACATAATTTTGAGTCATAAGAAAGATATGAACTGTATGTACATAAAATATATAGTCGATATATCATGTCCAAAAAATACAAAAAACATTTGGTTTTTTTCAGATATTTCACTATGCATTTTAACCTTGAGTATAGTATTTATGGATGTGTTTTAAAGGACTTTGTGACATTTTTTTTTTCATTTTCTTATGGAGACATCCATTGAACTTTAGGTACATGTTATAAATGGAATATAGGGATAAGGTTTTCCCTAAAACTTCATCTTGCATTATTAACCATCCATATTTTCATCCCAAATCCTTAGGTTTGATCCCATCAGGTTGTGACATTATCCATTCTATTTTTACATGTCATAACTTGCATAACAGTGTCTACCCTCCATGGGTGCCCTAGTTATTACCTTATTTGACATCTAGTTCCCATGCTATGATTTCTTGTAGGCCTAGGCACCCTCCTGTAGACCTATCATGAATCAAAGTTGAGCCTCATTATTCTTTCTTCATCTCTATTTTTTCCATATCCCAGTGGGGTTCCCATCATTTTATGTTACTTTATCATCACACATGCATTTTTTTCTTATGTCTCAGTTCCTACTATTGCATTTATGTTTTCCTTTATATTTCTTACTTCCATTGAAATCACACTTGACCTCTTTCCTTTTTCATTAGATTTCCTCCTTTTTGTTACCTTTACCCATGGACAAAACCATTGCTATGAGTGGATGTCACTTCATAGTACCCTATATGCATTCATTTTTCCTAGGTCGATTCCATGTGCTTCGAACATAGAAGCATGATGTTCATCCACTCATTTTCTCTAAATGAGATAACTTTTAACTCTTTCTTTATGCTCCTTAAACCATGAAAAACAAACTTCATGAGCTAACTTTTAACTCTTTTTCATGCTAGTTAAACCATGAAAAATAAACTTAACAAGCTAACTTTTAGCTATCTTTTCATGCTCGTTAAAACATGAAAAATACACTCGATGAACAAACTTTTAACTCTTTTTTGTACTTGTTAAACCATGGAAAAGAAACCTTATCAAGTAAACTTTAACTTCTTTTTTATACTCGTAAAAATATAAGAAGAAGATACCATCGAGCATACTTTAATATCTCTTTCATGCCTGTAAAACCATGAAGAAGACACTCCAAAACAATAAGAGTGGGTGTTTTTATTTACCATTGATCTATAGTTTCAAAAAGTGGTAGTCATCAATCATGTCACCCTTGAACATGGAACCTATTTGAGTCATTGTATTACATTTTGGTTATAGACTTCCTAGGAACCATACCATAAGTACGAGTCACACACTCCTCCAATTGGTTACTCTTTCAATCACTATGGAGAGTGCATCAGTGCCTCATGCATTGTTTCACTATATAAGTGGTGATGTTGTGTCAATGTTACAATGCCATCATTATGTCATGCTATATGTTCAAGGGAAGTTAGCTTGATTCATCCATTTTCTATCCTATTGACAATCTGATTTTCCCATCCCTCTATCAGTTCTACTAGTTTTTTCTCTCTCTTTACATCATCTCTTAGTGTTTGTTTCATTTTGTAATGTCCCTAGTCTGAAACCCTTTGTAATTGTACATATAGGCTGGTGAGTCATGGTATCAATTGTATATGTAAATGTACATTTAGGATGGTGAGACGTTGGCACTAAGTTTTGATGTTGTGTGCACCTAACTAATGTGCAAAACATTGTATCAAAGACGGGGTGTACAGAAGGGGTCAGTTTCAGAAGAGGACAACTATTACCTTAAATGCACATAGAAGATTGTAAGGCGTTTCGAGGCTGTAATCAGAGTTTATTGTCGAACAGACAGGTTTTCAGGCCTGTCAACAGTCTCTTTGGGTGAGAAATTGGTTGTGGAGAAGTGGGTTGTCGTACTCTTGAGCATACTCTCCAGGTGAGAGTTTTGTTGAGAATTGTTCCTTGGTGTGTTGATAATTAATCATAGGTCTCTGAGACTTCCTATCCATCATGTTGTTGGTAACCATGGAAGGGAAGTGGGGAATTCTAAGGGTTGTTGAGAAGAGAAGGGGTGCACTTCCTTGGGTGTGACAAGTGCATGGGGAATGAGGTACTATGGGATAGTTGTCCTAGTGAGAACCTAGGACTGAGAAATTATAATGAGAATCAAACCTTAGCCTTTCACTAAGAAACTTTTTTCCCTAGTGGATTTAAGCCCCATCTCAGGGGTGACCTATTACTGAAAGATTATGAGCAACAAATTTTGTGGTTGGGAGGAACGTCTAAGTTATGCATTCAGTTGGCGAATTTCATAAAAGATAAGTGTTCTTATGTGCTTGTCTTGTATACTGTGTGTTGGTTTATCTATGCATGATATGTGTTAATTCTTTTATGTTGTCACATATAAGTATTTGGTGTTATTATCTTTAATGTTTCTTGCACATGTAAGTATGGTGCTTATAGCCTATATTTGTAGTTGTGCATGGATATGAAAAATGTTGATAGTATTTCCTGTTAAGTTAACCTTGTGATTTTAATTATGAGTCTTCAAGAAGAGGATTGAATGGTCGGGTGGGCAAAAAAGTAACTTGTGTGCATATGAGGTTGGAACTCATGTGTATGTTCATGGAATTAGACCCCACACATAGTGAAATCAGAATTGACATGTGACGCCAAGGTGGTTGTGTTCATGGTTTCATTGTGTTATCAATATGTTGGTGCACACAGTTTTTTGAGTTACTTCTGCTACTTAAATTTGTGTTAAAATGGTGAAATTTGGTGTGGTGTGACTCATTTTGAGGTTGAGCACACTAATTCAAGTGATACTGCGTAGACTAGTGTTTAGTACAGAATCTCTGCAATGGATTTTTGGAGTAGCATGGCCTAGTAGTATGCTGGGAATGTTACATTTTGGTTTATTCAGAGCTATAGAGGTTGTGGTTGTGTGATGTGGCCTAGCATGGGGTCGATGGGGACATTACATTGTGGTATCATATCTTACTTTGGAAGAAGTGTGTGGCGTGGCCCAACTAGAGGAGGTTGGGGATGTTACATTGTGGTATCAGAGCTTACTTTGAAGAAGTGTGTGGCGTGGCCAAGTTAGGGGAGGTTGGGGATGTTACATTGTGGTATTATGACATTTGGTTCAACATTGGACTTTTATGGGTTAGAGGTAAACCAGAAGCATAAAAGCTCAAGTTTCAACACTGAGTCTGCATGAGCTAAGTTCTAATTAACATAAAATTTGGATTGTTAAGTGACTAAATTTGGAATTCCAACGTGGTCTTGGTGCAAATTAATTAAGGATGCGTAGATGTGCACACTAAATTCATGATATTATAGAGTGTAGCATTGGAACTGCATAGTCAATAATGGTGCGTGGGTGTGCACACTAAAGGTTTTGGGTTGCGTAGAACAAAATTGTGACGCATGTGCATTATTGATACATGGTGTACAAGTTAAAAATTGACGTCACACATTGATGTGTGTTGAATATCAGTGCACGCACGATTTTATAAGAAAGGATTATGATAGGATGGTGCAGAGTTTTCATGAATTCGTATAACAAATCTTGTTGTATGGACATTTTGCAGAAGTATCGGCAATTAGAGCATGACAAAATTAGTGTATAAGGTCAAAATATTGGAATATGCACAAAGTAATTACAGTCCTAACGATGAATTCAGTTATTTGTATGTCGGTTTGGGTTTTGATGGTACAAAATCCAAGGATAAACACATGAACTTGGTAGAAACCATAAAGGGATTGTAGAAATATGTCTAAATCTATAAGGATGATAATGAAAGGCTTATGAGAGCCAAGGAGAAGCAACATGACTTCAATGTCAAATTGATGCAGAGCATGGACATAATGGAAAATAAAATGGATAAGGAAACAAAGTCGAGTAGGTTGAGAAGTTGCAGGTCTCATTATGAGAAAAGAAGAGAAGGAAGGAGTGTTGATAGGCATCATCACTACTCACTAAAGCATTCTTTTAGAAAATCGTATAGTAGTTCAATTCCATCTCCTATCAAAAAATGTAAGAGAAGGAATGGGGTGTGTTGAGCACTCAACACACCCTAAACAGTCTATGTCAAATTTTACTTTTGTGGTACCACTTGATATTTTTCACTGTCTGATTCGTCTTCATTGTGAAAAATGTTGCGCTTTCTTACCATTTTTACTTTCATTAAGTATTTGAAAGTTTGCTTGAGTCTATGAAAACCCATGAATTAAAAAGACTAACATTTAAAGAAAGAATCGGCAGCCCAAAAAATTTCCCCGACACACTCAAAGATTCGGCATCTGGAAGAATTAAAGATGAAAGAAAAACACTCGAGAAAACTGCAGTCGTTGAGCGTTGATCTTCATCGGCATCGGAAAAGGGAAGATTTTTTTAGCAGAAAGAATTACACGAGGATATCACCGATAGCCTATCCCCGAAGAATTTCGGCATTGAAGAGTTTTTGAGAAAGTAATTCCATAGAAAACATAATAAGTTTTTCCCCGATCTCCAACCCCCGATAACTTTTGGGCATCAGCAATCCTAGGCTTATTTTAACACGCGCACCTTGTTGAAAACCACGAGTCATTTTTTCCACGTCGGTGATGTACGACGAAATCGAATTGGCATCGAAAGTTTTCACCAAAGGATACCAGTGAAAACATTCACCACACATCGCCAATCCCTGATCTTCCCACTAAGAAAACGACACGATGGGACGTTTTAAGTGCTAAGATACATTTAGATTGGAAGAATTTAAGGAATTAATTAATTTGAAATATCTCACTATTTATTACTTCGTGCGAGAATCAAAAGGATCATTTGAATTTACCAATACAATGCACCACCCTCCACACCTTCCATCAACCCATGATGAATTAAATTGCAGGGATTCGACGACAAATTTCGTTTGATTTTCGGTCATAACCCGAGTTAATTGGCTGATACGACATGATAGTTTCTTCCCCATTTAAATTCTTTCGAGTTGTTCATAAACAAGATCATCGGGTGAAAAGAAGTTCAGAACATCTAAAGGAACGAGACGATCAATCTGGAAGAAGTTTCTAAGGTCCATTGAGTATTAGACAACAGGTTTGGCAAGCGTTACAGGTATGTACCAGTCTATGGATTTTTTATGCTTCACTTCATACATTTTTATCTAGTGATTACTTTGTACGCATGCCCTAAAGATTGATCTCGATGGCAGGAACAATGCCTCCAAAGAAACCAAGTACTAGGTGATCGTCGAGGGTGCCTAAGATGAAATAATAAGAGGTAGGAGAAGCCTCATCCCTAGGGCTAGCAAAGAAATTAGAATTCGCTCCAAGGCCGGAACCAATCATCAGGACATCCACCAAGAATATTTTCACCCAACCTCCAGCCTTTGGAGACACATAAGAAAGCATAGGGACCAAGGCAGTACTCCCTCACTGGGGAGAACTTTTCAAGAAGATCAAGCGGGAAGAATTTCATGAATATACTCCGCACAATTACCCCCATATGAGAAAGCTCGACCATGAAGTCTTTCCCAATATCCGAAGATCGTACCTGCACATGGTAGCGAGCATAACTCTAGTTTTCCCCTGCATAGAAATCCTGAAGTGGGTTATCGACCACATAGACACACAAATATTTTTGATTAATGATGACAATGGCGAGTGTGTCGGGTTAATGGCGAGTGTGTCAGGTTTTTCCTTCTCATGGAGGTGCATAATTACTACAAGATCAAAGACTCCAAGGAGAGACTGAACACCAATTTTTTTGTAAGCTTCTATGAGAAACACGACACCAGCCGAGTGATGGCTTCATGGTGGAGAGAGGATAAAAAGTACACCAATCAAACCTTCGAATGCTACCCAACAACCAATTTAAGAGAGTTGTGTATACATCTATTGGCCCTCATCTGTCGACTGTATGGGGAGAAATATTGTTCCAGGTTTTCAGAGGCATGGATGCCTCTATCTTACATGGTGGCCATTTATGGGAGAGTTTTTAACTCAGGCACCATCATTTCCAAGCAGTTGAGAATTTGCATTCAACAGGCTAGGCTCAGGTGCCAAAAGAAGGAGAGACTCCATCCTTCTACATGGATTCTTATTTATTGGATGTCATATGTGCCATAAATTCCTTTGTCAGAATGAACTTTAGCTGGCATGCCTCAGAACTCTCGGTCCATGTATATTTCATCATCTTGTAGGAGAACATGTACAAGAATTCCTACTCCCTCATCTACGATAAATTCATCATGTGCATTCATTTTATGTTGTTCAAGAAAGTGTGCCCAAGATTGTCGATTGCAGCCAAAAATATGATATCAAAAGTCCTCCACTGGTATCTGGATGAGCACAATACCTACATCAGGGTTTTCGGAGCCACCGGAGCACCGCATTTGTTACTGGTGTATGCCCCTGATCGACTAGTAGTAGGGGAAATATGCTACCAGACCATCCTACAAGGCTACAATGCTACTCTGGTAAAATATAAGAAGTGGGCATTCATACCTTATGGATTCCATATAGGTTTCTACATGGTAAAAGACACCGCTCATGACAAACAAGTAGGGTTGAACCAATTGGAGTTATGATTCCAAACTGGCTATTTTCGCAAGCATGCCCCAAAAGGTCTAGTCCTAAAGCATGCGTTGCAAGTATCGTCCTGCTAACCATACACCCATGACAGGTTTGAAGATGAGATATTCACCGAAAACGCTCAGGATTGGGATGAAATTGTGGTAAGGATGGCCAATCTTAGGATGACCAGGTTCAAAGCCATGATCCTAGATGAACAAGTGGAAACCCTAGAAAAATCATCTCCATTAGCTCTCAGGGCTAGGAAAGAAATGATAGTCGTCGAAACAACAGAGATTTCCCAAGAAGTCCCGATACAAGGAAGAGATTTTCCTATGGCACTAGATGCACGGGAAAGGGGTTTGTTCATGTTAGATAAAGCATAGTAGATGATTGACCAGTTACAGGATGATCTAGATATCATTGAAACCATGGGATCCCCGGTAGTTAAATCAACAGGAAGCTGAATAGGCCTAAGAAGCTCTGAATTTATAGACCTTGATGAAATTATCGGGTTAGACAACCCTGAATTCACGATTCCACCGATCAAATCCTAGACAGGTGTCTCAGATCAGCCAGAGATCGTTGAAGCATCACCGAGGACTGGTGCACCAAACCCCTTGAGTGAGTTTATAAAGATATATGATGATAATGAGCACCCATAGGTATCTCTTGGGACCCCTGTGCATGTCGAAGAAGAAAAGGGACCTGATAAGATGTCCTCCCCTCTCCTTGACATCCAAACCTAGGAGGTCCCATAGAAATAAAAGGAAGCTAAAAGTGTCCTAGACACTAAGTTTCCCTATGCGCCGACCACCCAAGCAGATATTCCTAGAGATAAGCCGAAGTTGGGCGGGCTAGAGGAAATAACCCCATAGCAGGAAGTCGGTGTTTCAGCAGCCGATGAACAAGTAAGTATCGAGTCTATCCCCGACACCTCTATTTATATCAGTACTCAGATGTCCGATGAGAGACAAACAAAATCTGGTCCTTCAGAGCATAACAAAGAAGCTCTAAAACCTGATCTTGAATAAGTGTACACCATCAAAAGTCTGGGGAATAAACTCACATGGGGGGATCAACATATTCCTGAACTTGTGGACAAATTAGGTGACATACATGCCATAGATTATGATAGGAAAATGAATTATGTTGTCCAGTGGACCACCAAGAAAAGGAGGATCACATTGGATTGCTCCATCCTCATCACTACAGAGGAATCTTTGATAAACACGCAAATTTCCAGAACATCTGAACTTATCAGCATAGGGACACCGATCTCAGATTCCACCCTAGACAGAGCAGGAAGAGATGAAAAGGAGTTGGCCACCGCCCTAAAAGAACTACAACATTTTCACCACTTGGCTAAGTACTATCAGGAAACCACACAGGCCACAATATACTTAAGCAGCGAATTCTAGGAGGCCTACAAAAAATTCATAGACAAGTGACACTTATTCACCACAAGAATCATTGCGCTATAGGAGGACACTTTCATGGCACTCACGACATGCAAGGATATGGAGTGGTGGTACGAAAAAGTGTAGCAAGCCATGGAAAGTGTCAACTACATTAGTGTAGTCCAACAGGCTGAGATAAAGAAGAAAACGACATTTGGGTGTTGAAAGAAAGCATTCTTGATCGCATAAAGAAGTCAACCTAGTATTGGGCAAATATGTCTCGTGAATCACACCGAGAAATTCAAGAGAAGTGGGTCAAGTGTGAGAAACAATGGATTAAGATCAATCGGGTGATGAAAGATATCAGACTCCCTAAGTTCGGCATGCTCGATGAATTTGTTGACCTGCGTGATATCGTCGAATCACACACCAAGAAAGATTCATCATGGGCTGAAGAACTAGCAAAAGTGACAGACACAATGCCAGGTTAGGTGCAACAGTTTATGGAACACCTGATCAGAGCTTAGGTTGTACTATAACAGTTAAGTGCTAGTTTGGTCAAGTATAAGGTTCATGCGGTGGAGATCAGAGAAATTTACATAGACCCGATGGAACAACACAGATTTCCATATGCCCGCACCTGTGAAGAGTTGTTCATCAATTGGTCAGAATACGAGAAGAACCACCCATTTAAAATGATACCTTGAGATAACTCCTAGACAAGATAATAGGAGAGTGCCATGTGGAAAATTTTGTTTTACTTATCTACACTTAACTGTTATTTTCAGTTTAATTTTATGTTATAAATACAAGCATCGACCAATTAGTGAAGGTCGATGGTTGTTGCAAGAAAATCTAATTTCTAGTTTGTTAAGAATTATTTTGGAGCTACCTTTAATTGAGAATTCCTTTTGGACCAGAGACAAGGTTATATTTTCATCAAATGCATGTATGATTGGACATGGAGAAGAACTATTTCCTATCTTGTCTCATGAATGGATGTTGTAATGAGTAAGAGATATTAATTCTATTGATAAGTTATCTGATGCATTGTTTTGCATTTCTTTCTTTAATGATGACTATGAATCGTTGTGTTATTATGTAATGGATCATTAGAGTTAAGTGAATTATTTTACTTGCCATTATTTATCGCATATGTGTTTTCTTTCTGATGATTTGTATCATAGTTGGTAATTGAATATTCACATGGTTAATGTATTAGTACTAGGCCTATGGTATATAATTGTTGTTTGCATGCTTCAGTAGTAGGTTATCCCAAGCTCAACCTCCTCTCCTGTATTTAAACTTATTCATGTTTTGTCACCTAGTTTGTTTATACCAGCTCCTATCTTATATTGGTCCCACCTAAGAGAAACTGTTGGATTACTGAGAGGGAGGGAGAATTAGTAATAGCGTAATTATAATCCTTTTTATTCAAATGTTATATCAATGTAGAATTATTATCCAATAATGAGCAATAAGAAATAAACAATCACACACATACACAGTACACTAGTGTTTTACGTGGAAACCCAAATCGGGAGAAAACCACGGAATGATTTTTCTTATATGTCTTGAAGAATTACATTTATTGGAAGCACCAACTTCCTTTGTTTTCCATCTACAACTGGAAGGAGGCTCCAACCCCCTATTTTCTCAGGCTACAACCTGAGGGAAGCTCCAACTCCCCAATTATCTAGCTACAACCAAAAGGAGGCTACAACCCCCTATGTTCTCCGGCAACAACTGGAAGGTGGATACAACCAACTGTCCTTGCCCCATCTTGCCACCCTAAATTAGAACTAGAATGATGGAACCACTGTCACACTATCACTGTCAGATATACCATTGTAAACCTATACCAATAAATCTGTACCATGCATCAACCTGTACCTCAACCTGTAATCAACCTGTACCATAAATAAGTGCATCAACCATGCACAAAATTGTACCAAACAACCTGTAATCAACCTATACCATAAACAAGTGCATCCAACCATGTACCAAGTATGTACCAATCATGTGTCAAATACTCATCAATATGTACCAACGTCATCAACTATACACCTCATGTATGTGACAACTCATCAACTACTTGTCTCAACCATGTACTCAACATGTACCTCAACCAAAATCCCTCATCAATTCCATCATCCAAATCTGATTTGTAGCTCTGTAATAGACCTATTTTATATGATCACATTCCTACAAACCTTCCTTAACTTTAACAACCAGAGACTAGCATTTTCATCAAACTTTTCTTGAGTCTCATATGCCTAGTTTTGGATTAGTCAACAACCCTAACTTGAAGTAATCATAACTTCTAACATGTAATGTATAAATATATGAAACTGATGCACAATGTTATTCAGTGTGTTTTATGAAATTTCTCCAGGTGTCACTTCTTGGAACCTCTCATAAAAGGAGTTATAGCAAAAATGGCATACCTTGCTGAATTCTGGCTTATTCTAGAAAGAAACATTGTAGAGCGTGCCCCACACAAAATATTCATTGAGTTTAACTAAAACATTTAAAAGAATACTAAATAATGTACTCGAACCAACACATTTTGTCTCACTCAATTTGGATCTGTTATGAAGAAGTTATGACGTTTTTACCCGAAACACCTGTTTTTGACTAGTTTCAAGTCTAGCCACAAACCCTATTTTCCACAGAGTGTAAATCCAAAAAGACAATGACCCACAAGCTGAATGTTTTACCACATATAATTGGGTATGTTTTCACAATGGCATAGAAATTTCATGGTTTGAATCATTATAGAAAAAAATTTATAGCGAAAATGGTGAGATGACCTATAAATAACATACCTTAGAAAGCACCATCAAAAGAATTCAGCCTTCCTTTCATTTCTACCTTCTTTTCTTCACCTTCCCTCAGAAATTTGTATTAGATATCCTTGGTTACCTCAGACACCTATAGATATTCAATATTCTCAAGTGTAATTAAAATGAGAGATCCTTGCCTCTTATTTATACTCTCCAAGTAGCTTCCTTAAAAACATCTTCTAGGTCACTTGGCCCACTTTCCTTATTTTAGGGATAACCCACATCTAATTTCTCCATTAAATTTATTATTGAAATAATTTTTTTTGTATTCAATTTGAATTATAATACACTCATCACTTCACTTTATTATTTACCTTTTAAAATCTCTTAAACCACTTTGACTACTTTGACCTTTTGGGGCTTCTAGATGACATATGAGGGTCCTCCAACTTCATAAGGCCATAACTCTCAAACCGTGAGGAGTTATGTGAAATTTCACATACTTCCAGAAATGGAATGACATATACTATCCATCTAGAATAGTATTAACTTCAAATATATAAAAAATCATATCGTTATCCATCAAACAAACTTGGGTCCATTACCCAAACCTGGGTTCTCCAACTTCACATGGTCATAACTCTCTAACCGTGAGGAGTTATGCGATGTTCTACATACCACCAGAAATGGCATGACAAGAAATATCCATATAGGATAGTTTCCATGACAAATTCACTATCCTTCATCTCATTATTCCAAAATTAAGCATGGTTTCTCTTACTCCGCAAAGCGTCTTTCCGTGAGGGCTTTCACCATAAGGGGACCACTTTGGAGTTCATCCATATTTACTTCTTATCAACCATGAAAAAACAATAATGAGTACTATTTACATCAAACAATATTGGGTCCATTACCCAAACCTTTGTGCTACGGGGCTTTC
>ML815894.1:144534-162863 GCA_009831015.1 Picea engelmannii | reverse complement strand
GTATTTGAGAGGTACTACTACTCATGCATTATGTTTTGGAGGTTCAGACACTTTTCTACAGGGATATGTTGATTCAGATATGGCAGGTGATAAAGACAGTAAGAGGAGCACCACAGGGTATGTTTTTACTATAGGTGGAACAATAGTAAGTTGGATATCAAAACTGCAAAAGGTTGTTGCACTTTCAACAACAGAGGCAGAGTATGTTTCTGCTACAGAGGCTAGTAAATAGATGATTTGGATACAGATGTTTATGGAGGAATTGGAAAAGAAACAGGAGAATAGTAGGTTGTACTGTGATAGTGAGAGTGCAATTCATCTTGCAAAGAACTCAACCTTTCATTCGAATAATAAGCATATACAGTTGAGGTACCACTTCATATGATCTGTCTTGGAAGATGGACATTTGAAGTTTGAAAAGCTACACACTAGCCAAAATCTTGCAAACATGTTAACAAAGGGAGTAACCAAAGAGAAGTTGATATCCTGCTTAGTTTCAGTTGGTCTTCAAGAATGAAGATGAATATGAGAAATTTTCCAGGTCCAAGAAGGTTCAGAGTCGAACATATACAACAACGATGGAGTTGTTGAGATCAGTCTCCAAGTGGGAGATTGTTGGTTGTGGAGCCTGATTATATTTCTGATTCAGAGGTCCTTGCTTTCAGGCATGTTTATACCCCATGAAGTATTTACACCCAATAAGTATGTACACTCTTCCACGTGGGTGAGTGCAGAGAGGGGTTACCCCCTCTGCCGGGTCTAGGGGCAAGTGGGCCCCTAGCGGGGGTTCGAGGGAGAAGCCCTGAAAGGAAAATTTGCCTTGTACATGTATATTATAATTTCATTGTGAATATGAACCGTTCATTATAAGGTCGCAGATCTAACGGTAGAAATTATGTTAGGGTTTTTTTCCCTAGAAGGAAACCCTCTTTTATGAGGGAAATGTATTGTGGATATGGTTGATGGCAAATATTGTATTCTGAGAGAGGAGACTGTGAGAGAAAGAAGAGGAAGTTACAACAGATTTTGTTGTAGGTTATATCCCTTCATTTGCTGGATAATAATAAAGGAAGGACCTGGCAATTTCTCTGGTGGACGTAGCCCACATTGGGTGAGCCACATAAATTTGTGTCTCTCTTGTATTGTGTATCTTCTATGTTTTGTTTCCGCATTTGTTTTATTTTATTGCTCTGTGGTCTTTTTTTTCTAATAGAACAACCATGATGATTAGGATATTTTATCTTATAGTTAACCTCTAATACCACAGGCATGGCCACTACAGCTAGCAGGTGTCTATAGCCTCGACATAGATACATTTTAACCCATTAAATTTCTTTTATCCCATCCACTAGTTAAAGATGCATAGATTATAAACATTTCGCTAAAAATTTATTTCTTTAATTTTCTAAGGAATGAGTTGGAAACCACTCTCCTGACTTGGTAATCAAATAGTGACAATGTCATTCACAAATATCTACAAAAATAAAAAGGTTGTCTCATGATGAGACCTCCTTTCCATCAGTCATGCAATCAAGAGCCATTACCCCTAGTTGGTGACCAAATGATGATAATTTCATATCGTAATACCCATGATCATGATTGGTGAACCTGTGATGAGACCTCCTATCCTCCAACTAACCCCTTAAATGTCATTTGTCATAAGAAAACATGTTTCACTATGATTAACATTAATCTCATTAAAGATTACTTAATGGATGGGGAAGTAACCATTACTCCCTAAGAATATAGGATGGTGTAAATAGGTTTGATATAATAAAAATACAGGTCTCACTCATTTTCTCCTAAAGAGATAACCAATTTAAACATAATTGCAAAAATTATATAAATATAGCATTCTGTACTAATTTGTAATAGTCAAAAAAAAAAGTAAGCATTGCGGCTCAGTTTTAATATAAAGGTAAGACTTGGAAAGTGTTCCACCATGCGAATGGATATTCTCTCTTTGAAAATTATCCTGTAAAGGATTTCTTCAAGAACAAAACTTTAGAATGATGAATGCCCAGAGATGAATGCCCAAATGAATTACTTAACATAGACTACCATCTATCTTGGGATTAATAAATCCCTATCCATTGATATTAAAATTTGATTTTCATAATAGAATCAACATTTCATGTTTGAAACCCCAAAGTGAATGATTGTCAAACCACAAATATTCAAAATAAAAAGAATCTGAAATAAGGTAAGAAATCCAATTCTAATCAAACAAAATTGGAAACAAAATGAAAAGAAAAGTAATCTAATCTAAAGAAAGTAATATAATTAAACCAAAACAGGTCTTATCAATATGACTAACATATTATGTGAAAATAATGTAATTTTTTTTGTAACATAGAATAGAAGGAATTTTTATAGTAAAGGGGATAAGTATATCAATTCATAAAATACAAATTAATCAATTGAATTGGTTGTAGAAAACCCCTTTTAAATGTATTTATTTCCTTTGGATGAATAATTATTATGAATATTGTCATTTGTCGGATACAGTATTAAGTTGATATGGCCTCCTTTATTAAATATTATGTACATGAAGAAAATAAATAAACCCTTTATTAGAGTGCTCAGTCATGATTCATCATTTTCAAAACAAGTTTCTCATCAAAAGGAGATCAATTGTATCATCAAATTTTCAATTGTTTAATCACTCGTCTCTTTTGCAACATTTTGATTTTAAAATTGTAGAGAAATTAACATATAAACATTGCAAAGTTGAGTCACAATTATTGATGAATTGTTTTAAGACACAATATTTTAAAGGTAATGTTAAATGGAATATAATAAAAAGTTGAGAACCTCTTCATTAGTTCGCTTAGATTATCCTTACTTGCTAGCATTTTAAAAAAATGATCAAATTAAAATGTTTTTCAATAAAACTAAAGATAATAAAAATGTAAAGATAGGATAAGAAAGAAAATAAGTAATGAAAAATAAAAGAAGAGAAGACTTCCCTAAATGATGATTTACTTTTTTCCTAAAAGAAACGTCTTCCTACACTTATTCAAAGTGACAAAGAGAAAATGAAAAGAAAAAACAAAATCTAATATAATCTAAGCTATTCTACATGAACTAAGTGAAATGGAATTTCCAATGTAGCCATTCCAACTTCTTAAGACCTACATGAATATGTACATTAGAAATTAGAAACTTAAGCACTCACAATATCAAACAATATGAAAAACTAAAGATATGTATATATAAATCAGGAACATACAACAGAAGAAGATTGTTATCTACAAGAATCTTCCTATTAAAGGAATCTTCTAACCAAAACTCTATTCTATCATGTAATGAATCATAGAGGAAATCAAAAGAAAGGAATGAAAAAATATAAAAGAGTTTAGAGAAATTATCAATATTATGGAAACCTGACATAACCTTCATCCAAGACCAAAGTGCCCCATTCTCTTGACAATTCTCCAATTGTTCATGAATTTCTTCACATGAAGAATTTGGAAAACTATTCAAAAAAAAGGAAGAAGTATTTACAAGAAGAGAATTTGTAAAAGTACCATGGAGAATATGATTAGTATTTATTATAGAGGACTTGATAATATCAAGAGAATGTTCCTTAGCCCCCAATAGTTTAAAAAAACCAACTTCTTCCCAAAGAGGATATTGAAAACTAAATGAAAAGAAAGAATAAGTGTGACTCTCCAGGATAATTTTCATATGTACACAATCATCTAATTTACCAAACCTAAAATTAGTAAAGTAACTGGTGGACCAATGATCATTTACAAGAATGAAATTGCCACTAGAAAAGAGTTCCAACAAGATTAGAATATTAGAATATTAGAATGAGTTTCCTTTGAAACTTGAAATGAATTATGAAAATCAAACACATCAAAATGTTCATTAATATATTTTTTCTTAGGAAATAAAGAGAAAGGATATGAATATGTTGATCCTAAGTTTGCATGTATTTCACTTTGCAATGAATGTGATTCTACGCCATCAATATCAAATTACTCATCATATATTATTTTTTTCTCTTGCAAATCACATGTTTGATTCGAGTCAATAACATTATCAAAAGTATAAGAAAAAGATTCAAAATTGACATTGATAGAAAAAGGATAATCATCCGAATATATTTCTTTCTCAAATAAGTTTGAACAAGTTGAGAAAAATGTTTCAACGAAAGAGTTAATAGAATGATGAAATGCATCTAGATTATAAATAAATATGGATACAAAACATAGTGATTGCTAGAGTACAATAAATTAGATGTTCTTAGAATATTTTCATCGTCATTGATAAGATCAAGACTCTGACCTAATAATAAAATTTATGTTGAATAAATAGGAACCAATCCTAGATTTATCTCTAAAGAAGAAAGATCAATTTGTTCATTAGTTAAATATTGAATTTGATTTATTTCTATTGAACCTTATTTGTGTTGATCACAACCATTAAAATATGTGATAGCTATATTTTCAAATTCCAAATTTAAATATGTAAAATCATTTTCTTTATTCTGAAAATAAGTAAAGGAAAATATGAATGTGTGTAGTTGTGATACAGTGTCAAATTAATTTGTGGGTTCAATAAAATTAGATGTGGAATCAAAATAAACTAATGGATATAACACACCATGTTCATCCTCATTTGATTTCCTACATTCACAGACACGAAGAACAAGACAAATAAAATATTCTATCGGATCTTTTGTTTAAGGTAAACCCTCTAAATGAAATCTAAAACAAAGTTACATGAATCTAGCATAAAATCCGTCAAGAGATTCATCTTCATGCACAGAAATATTTCCAATTTCTAAACCCAATTCTTCATAATTATAGTTCTGATGGACCAACAAAATGTATAGACTTAGTTGGTAGTGCTTTGTACCATTTCCAAATCCTTCCTTGGAATGTGAGAGTAAACGACCTGGAAATTTCATTATCATTAGTAATATCAAAATATTTACATTTATCCATAAATTGATAAAGATGATCAAAAGCAAAAATTTTACTCTCACCATCAAATTTTAAATTAGACAAGGATTGAAGATGCTTTTTGGGTATGTCCATGGTAGGCCCGCATGAACTAAAAGCATGACTCAAAGTAAGAATGTAAAAAGTATCCATGATTACTTAAAAACTTTTAAAATAATACTCTAGACATATAATCTATCTATGTCCCTCCGTCTAGTGCCAAAAATGTTGATGGCCAGAATTGACCATGATCAACATTCGAGAAATCATCAGATCATGGCCCAAATTAGACCCTTTTATGTTTGGGATGGTGAATTTGATTGGTTATAATGGGTCTCGTTACCGATCTAAAGGTTTTTATCCAACGAATGGAGACTTTCCTTGCAACTCTCCTAAATCCTAATTGCATAAAAGAAAATAATTAATCTATCTCTATTCTAATCCTAAACTATCCTAACTGAGATATAGAAGTAATTCATGATATCTTAGTTAGGAGAAAGAAGAATAATAAAAAATTGAGCATGATATAAACGTAATCTATTAAGCTATATAAATAGTTCATATAACCTAATAACAATTAAAACAAATACACTTCAATCTTAACTCAGTAAATATTTACTAAGGAAATATCAAATATGTATACTCACACTCAATAAGGAGGATTAAAAGATATTGAACATGAGATAAGAAAGTTTTCTATCTAAGGAAAAAATTCACATAGAAAGACAATGATTAAATCAAATGCATACTCATAATGAACCTATAAAACAATTAATAAGAAACTACAAATACACATACTCATATTCAATAATTCAATTTGTCAAATTCAGACCAATCATGAAAGATAGCTTATAAATGATTTTAAATAAACATAATCCCACATAATCGACAAAATTGAACAATATACATATTCATACTCATAAATAATTAAATTTGTCAAATGTGTAACATCCCGCTCTTGCGCGCACTGAGCCAACTTATTCTTTGAGGAAACTTTCTTGCAAGTGATCCAGATTATTATACTATTGGTCGTTGATTATGATTATGAGGTGTTATGGATTGGCGACATGTTATGTTGTTGTATTGGCATAGACAGCTGCTATTGACTTGGTTTTCTTGAGTGTGCAGGATTTTGGACCTCGAGGATGAAAAGGCATCAATGAAACCCCTTGGACTTTTTATTCAAGGAGTGGACTATTGGGTTTTTACTATTATTGATATGACATATGCACATCTGATTAGATGTTATGATGATTGATTGTATTATGAGATTATTCATTGATGATGCAGGTTGATGATAGCTTGTCGACCAGACTCACATGTGGAGTAGAGGGGTCACTCACGACTACCAGAGACATTAAGGGAGAAGTGTGGAAAACAACCATGAAACATCCTACTAGCACTCTCGTCATGGCTCGAACTGTAGATTAACGATTACTTACTTTGATAAGACCCATGATGCCATGAGGTCAGACTGCAATAGTCACTCACGATGATTTTAAGGGGCACACAATAAGGTAGGGGCCTTATCCCTTAGAGGCCCTTAGTCTCCCACAGGATCACCTGGCGAAGTATTCATTCTAGGGGTTTTTTATGTCTACCAAGTCAGTCAAGAGGCGAGTGTACCCCTTCGAGCACGTAGTGTGTCCTAAAGGGAACGTCATACAAGAAAAATGAGAAGAGGCAAGTGGCACCCTTAGAGCACGTAATGAGTCCTGAAGGGCACATCGCACTAGGGAAACAGAATGAGGTGAGTGGCACCCTTGGAGCATTTAGTGTGTCCTGAAGGGAAAGTCATGTTTTTAACTAATAAGTGAATAAGCCTAGATGGCCTTAGAATGAATAATGTGGTAAGAAATATTTAATACAATTTCCCTAATAAAATCTCTCCCAACCTAGAAAAGTAAAATCTAGGTCTAAGTGATACTTGTGGTAGAAAAAAAAATAAAAAATAAAAAATAATATATATATATATATATATATAATACTAATAATCATCATTAAACATGTGAAAAAAAGGGGGTAAGAAACTCGATTAAATTATTAAAATCAAATATTGGAGGGATTTAAAATTTAAATGGGAAATAATTGTTTGTCACATGTGCTAATTAAAATTTTTACTAAAATAAAGAAGGGGGGAAAAGGGTAAAGTCTACACTTACTAATTTGACTTTTAGGTAAAAAAGGGAAAGAGGGAATTTAAGAGATTTATGAAACTAAGGGAAAAAGGGGGAAACATAAAGATAAAAGGAAAACATAAGGAAAAGTAGACTGACTAACTTGGCAAGGAGTCTTGCCTTTAAGAACTTTCTAAATTGAACTCAACTAGTAAATTAGTAAGGGGGTAAGTCATTAAATTGTGTGAGGGAATACGGGGACACCTAGGAGTGATTCTAGGATTGATTTTAGGTGGGTGAGGGAAATAGGAGTAATTAAATAATTAATGAAATTAATTTTTGGTGCAATGAAGGGGATGGGTGACACATGTACAGGGAGGATTTTTGTGAATCAAATTATTGGGAATTAAATTAAATGGGAATTTGGGAATGAAAAGGACTTACAAACTCTATATAAAGGAGGGAGAATGAGGAGGACGGATCTCTTTAGTTATTCATAACGTTACGCTGCAGAATTTTAGACTTTAATGACTTAGCTTGCAGGAGTTGGGATACCCAGCTCAGTGAGGAGTGGTATTTCAGCCTGGAGAGGTGAGCTGGGAGCTAGTTGTTCTCTGGCTTAGTTTGTGTGGCCCATTTGTGGCTCGAGGGGATAAGGGGGAAGATGAGTACCCCTAGCATTGGTTTGGAGGCACTAGTGAGGTCTCATCAGTAGGCAAGAGGGAGCATGTGGGACAACGACTCAGAGCAGACAATTGGGCTATGATACGCTTACTTTTATTCTTCAAGATAGATTATTATTATACCTTACGCTTTCATTTATATACTTTTATTTGGGTAAAGAAAATGTTGACTTAGAACTTCAACCAAGAACTTAAATTTTCCCTGTAGCCTTAAGCTCGTTGCTTGACTTGATTCCCTTGGCATTCGATCCCTGAATGTTGTGGTTGTCCTTTTGTATTTGTTTATTGTTGTGGCTAGCTAGGAGCCGAATCGGCAATCATCACTTCAGTGCATAGCGACCTATATATTCTAATGCCCTGTGTTTCTGTGTGTGGATGACAAGCGAATGATAGTTGTCAGTCATCTACCCCTGTTGATTGTTCCTGGTTGATTGATGGTCTTGTGCCTTCTTGTGTTGAGTAATTTTGTCATTTTTATTATTCCTATCCCAAAATTTTTAACTCTGCACTTTACCTATGTCTTGATGGATGAATTACTTATCTTCTGACTAAGAAATTTTACTTCTTACAAACTGTTGAATTTTCGCTCTGTAATTTAACATCTTGTCTATAAATTTTTCCTCTGCCATTATTTACAGTTCGATGGTGAATAGCTCTTCATCTTAAATCCATAATCTTCTTTGCAATCTATTATTTGTAATGGAATTTTACTCTTCGTTTTCGATACACTAAATCTCAAAAAAATTCTCTGTGTTTTATTAGATCTGATGGAAAACATCCCTTGTGATTCAACACTTTCCTTCGCTCTGCGTTTATAATTCTTTTGGCCTACGATTTAATCTTTCTTTGCAATTTAGTATAATTCATGGGTGAATTAACACGACGAATTTAACCTTTTGTTTTTACATTCTTTAGAATGTAATTTATTTAACCACACAACCATAGAAATGTGTTATCCCTCTGCTTTATATTTTTACTTCGATAGCAATTTTACCCAGCGAAACTGTCGTGTTAAAACTCAGCTATTGATTTTTTTTTTCAAAATGAATTTCTTGGAAACGGATTTTCTCCTTATGCAAATTACTCTATTTGATGGAGATTTAACTCTGTGTTCAATTTAATTGATGGCAAATGCCCTCTGTGTTTTAATTTAAATGATGGCAAATGCACTTCGTGTTTTGGATATAAGTTGATGGCGATTGCACTATGTGCCTTTAATAATCTGATGGCAAGTTTACCCTATGGATTTAACCTTCTTTATTCATATTTATATTGCGTATTTACCTCTTTTGCACAATGATATTCCTTTTATTACATAGCAGTCGAGTATGCACCTCTTACGGTGAGAATGGACAACATTTATGTGCAACAAATTATTGACGGTACTTTTTAGCATTACATTTAAATCTACAGCCCTATCTAATGTACAATGATATATATATATATATATATATATATATATATATACACACACACACACACACACACGTTATCACATACATAATTGTTAGTGTTTGTAATTACCCTTGAAAGCGTTTCCGTCTGAAGGAATTATGCCTACGTCCCTCCCTAGTTTCAAGTGGTATATCTGCTTCTCCTCTTAATTGCATCCCAACCCTTTAATTGTTCATCATGATGAATAAATCCAATGTTATGACCGTTCGAATAGGTTTTCAGTAAGGGTTAGTACTCAATGAAATTCCCTTAACTTTATCGTTAACATATTTTTTACTGTGAACGATTTACCCAGATTTTCGGAGTGATTACCTAAGGAGCGATGGCTAAGGTTGACCTTTTTCTGTAGTTTAGTAGTGTCTAGTTTTCTCCTTCGAATTGAATGATTACACAACCTTTACACTTCCATACAGTAATTGCATACAACGATGTTAATGGTCTACATTACCGAATTGTATCTACCCACCATTGAACAATTAACCAACAACATGAAAATAGCCCGCTTTAATGGCATTGTCATTACACATCAGTTCTTTTTAATGTTAATAGACAACTTATTATTTTTAGTATAGTTAATATAGCTAGATGACATGTTGTAATTTAATTTGTTAATAAGTGTTATAATTGTAGCATTCTACATTTATATTTTTAATGCAGTTATATAATGTTGATTTCTAAGTTAGATTGTAATTATGGATTAATTAAGAATTGCCCCATTTGATTGTAATTAATTATTAAAGTAGATTGGTGAGTATTGACTAAATTGTAAATTAAAATTGCTAAATTAGATTGTAATGAATGATTAAATTAGATTGGTGAGTATTGACTAAATTGTAAAATTAGACTTGCTAAATTAGATTGCAATTAATGTTAAATTAGATTTGTAATTATTGACTAATTGAGACTTGATTAACGGTTGGGTTGTTGGCGAAGTCATGTAACATCTTGCACTTTTCTTGTTGATGTCATCTTGTGTCTTATCGACCCGTTGCTTGGGGGTGTGGGTGAAGTCTTCGTGATAGTGATTTCGTCTCCTAGTACATTGAGTTTATATTGAGTTCTTGATCCAGATAGCTTCTGTCATGCTAGGGTTATTGTTGCACCTATCACCATGGGGTGACATGATTACTGATGAGGGAATATTGGCGTGTCTTGTTGGATAGAGGTGAATGATAAATTTGTCAGAGTCTGTGCTTCTAGTTGTGGGTTTTGTTGATTATTGTAAGTTCATGTTGGAGCTTGGGTTTGTAACGCCTTCAAGAATTTGGCTTTGCTCCATAGAGGTTCTAGTTATTTGTTGTCGAGACCATTGTGTCAGGATGGTGGATGTTATCCTTAGCTTGTGGGCGTTCTCGTGTTTGTTTTGGGCGGGAGGTCATTTCTATCTTCTTGATTACACATGTCTCACCCAGCTACTCGTTGTGCTAATAGGTTGAGTCGTAGTTTTCTATTTCCTGAACGAAATGCTTAAATTCATCGTCAATTTTTTGGTTCAATTGTTGTCATCATTGCCTTCCTACCAAAAAAAAAGTGAAAAAAAAACTTTTGCACTTTTTCTTCGCTTATAGTCGTAATAATTGGGATCATTAGATATGGTATAAGAGCGGGTTCAACCCATGACTTTGGAACACTACATCTTTCATTGATATGATATTTGATTATAATGTTTCTAATTAAGTTGACTTGTATTCGTGTAGGTAATCATGGTTAGAGGACGACGCAGAGGTAGACGACGAGGTGCTAGGGGAGGAGGCGCGATGCCTCCAACATCATCCACGCATGAGGGGTTTAACTTTGAGGGAGATGAATAGGTTGTTGGGCAGGAGAAGATAGCGGTGGGTGATGTTGTTGGGTTGGTGAGATATTTTCAACGCATTTTTGAGGCACTGATCAGCCGTTTGGATAGAGATGAGGCTAGGGTGCTAACACCCCTTAAGGGTCCACTGCACGCACTCTAGTCGGTACTGGTAGAATTCACCGTGAACTCGAGAAGTTCAAATTTCCTAAGTTCTTTGGTGCCCTGGAGGGCTCAACCACCGAGGCATGGTTGGAGAATATGGTGAGGTGATTTTCACTTCACGACTATACCTCCAACATGAAGGTCCACATTGAGGTATTTCAACTGAAGGGGAGCACTCTTCTATAGTGGAAGAATCTGCTACCACAATTGAACATGACCGTCAAAGACGTGTCATGGGAAATTTTTGAGGAATGGTTCTGAGAGAGGTACCTATCAGAGGAATTCATTGAGTGTCATCTCAATGAGTTCAACACCTTACAACAGGGCGGTCATATGTTGCCCGAGTATGAGGCCCATTTTATGGAATTGCTTTGGTATTCTTCACATCTTAATACTGAGAAACTTAAGGTCAAGAGGTTCTTGTTCGGCCTTAATGTCACCATACATGAAAAGGTTAGGATTTTGATGCATCAGATCTTGCATGATGTCATCCAGAAGGCCCTCATAGCATAGGAGGAGCTTATCAATGGGGGTCAGAGTAGGACTCCAGTGAGGTCGGTAGGGAAGACACCATCTAGGAAGACACTAGCATATCGTGGCTTCCATAGAGGATCCACTTTCACTACACCTCAGCAACCAATGCCTCAACAATGAACACCTTATCGGGAACCATAATGTCAACAACAACGTCAACCATAGTAGAAACAGTTTATGCATGTTTATCAGAATAGACCAGGATTTTCGGCCAGTGGGTCGTCAGCTTCTACTTTGGGTACTAGGAGTATTAGACCAAAGAAGGTTTGTTGGACATGTGAGGAGCCGCACTACCAGTGCGATTTCCCAGTGGAGAGGACTAGAGCATCTGGATCAGTCGAACCCACTACCGTGGGAGATGTGGGCAAGGCCCATCAAATTCATGTAGTGGTCAATAACTACTAGGAATATCGCCAATCGAATGTGCTCAAGACGTCAAGTACCATCATTGACTAGGCCATTAGTATTTTGATATATCTCGGTGCTATCGAGAGTTTCATTTCGGGTGAAACACTAAAAAGGATTAAGGTAAAGGAAGTCAAACAAGATGATTTTAGCTTTGTAGAGATGGCTTTGGGAGCCAAACATTAGGTTGGAGGAAAGGTTATGAGTTGTATCCTTAACCTAGGAGAGTTTTTCACCAGGGCCAACCTGTACGTCACGGTCTTAGGATCTTATGACATCATGATTGGTATGGATTGGTTGGAATCGCATGAGACAATACTAAACTGTAAGATGAAATGGTTGAGCTTGGTCGATAATGAGGGATAGAGACACGCGATTGTACGTCATAACCAAGGAGTTTCCCTGAGGTTCATCTCTTCCTTGGAACAACGAAAGAGCATGCACAAGGGGTGTAAGATTTATGTGATCCTTGCGTTAAATGAAAATGTAGTAGTAGAAGGTCTACAACACCTTATGGTGGTGAGAGAGTTTGTATATGTCTTTCCAGAGGAGTTACCTGGGATACCGCTAGAGAGGGAATTGGAGTTTACTATAGACCTGAAACCAAGGACTGAAACGATATAAAGAACACCTTATCATATGTCGACTCGAGAGCTACAAGAGTTGAGAATGCAACTAAAGGAATTGTTGGACCTGGGACTTATACATCTGAGTGTGTCACCATGGGGTGCACCTATTATTTTCATATAAAATAAGGAAAGGTATTGGATACTCTGCATTGACTACTATCAATTGAACAAGGAAACGATCAAGAATCAGTATCCGTTGTTGAGGATTGATGATCTGTTTGATCAGATGAAGGGTGTGACTATGTTTTCAAAGATCAATTTGAGATCAGGGTATCACCAGTAATGGATCAAGGAGGGTGACGTCCCTAAGACCACCTTTAAGACGAGGTTTGGACATTACAAGTTTATTGTTTTACCATTTGGACTGACAAATTCCCCAGGGGTATTTATGAGTTTGATGAACGGGGTGTTCTGCAAGTACTTGGACAAGTTCATCCATGTATTCATTGATGATATTTTGATTTACTCCCAGACAACAAAGGAGCATGAAGAGCACTTGCACTTGGTACTACAGTGTTTGTGGGAGCATATATTATATGGGAAGTTGTCCAAATGCTCATTTTATCAATCGAGGATTCACTACTTAGGGCATGTCATCTCTGACGCAGGTATCTTCGTGGATCCAACAAAGATCAAGGCTATTATGGAATGGCTTGTACTGAAGAATGTCCCAGAAGTGTGTAGCTTCATGGGTTTAGCAGGATACTACCGACGATTCTTCGAGGGATTTTCAAAGATAGCAAATATGATAACGAAATTGCAGAAGAAGAACAAGAAGTTTTATTTGGACCGAGAAATGCATGGAAGAATTTTAGAGGCTCAAGGATTTTTTGGTAGTGACATCGACACTAAAGGTACCTGACATGGACTTGTACTTCTTGGTGTGCACTAACACATCCAAGGAAGGCTTAGGTGGATTCTTGATAAAATACGGTCGAGTTATCACTTACATCTCGAGGAAACTGACAAGGCATGAGGAGAACTATGTCATGCATGATTTGGGGTTGTTAGCCATTGTATATGCCTTGAAGGTTTGGAGATAGTACCTTTTTAGATGAAAGTTTGAACTAAAGATGGACCACGATGGACTACAACACATATTTAAGCAAAGTGACCTAAATGCATGACAACGACATTGGCCAAAACTGCTTAGCGAGTACGATTTTGAGATTTCTTACATAAAAGGAATAGTGAACCAAGTGGCAGATGCATTGAGTCAGAGACCACAAATATTTTCAATGTTGCCTCTTCAAAAGAATCTACGTGAAAGGATTCTAACTTTACAATGTGATGATGACTGGTACAAAGAGGTTGAGGATTTTATCAGACAAATCACAATGATGGTACCAAGAATTGAAGGATTTACGTTGGATGATGATGGACTATTGAGGTTTAAAAATCGGATTTACATACCACTGATTGAAGAATTGAGGAGTTTGATCCTAAATGAGGCTCACAAAGAAGTATACATGGCTCACCTTGGAGTCACGAAGATGAGGGTGGACCTTAAACCCTTATTCTTCTGGAAGGGAATGAAGGCAGACATAGTCAACTATGTGGCTATATTTCTAGAATGTCAGCAGGTAAAGGGTGAACAAAGACATCCAACAGGATTACTATAACCACACACTATTCTGGAATCGAAATGGGAGGTTATTTCAATGGATTTCATCATTGGATTGTCACTGACGACAAGGAGACACGACTCTATTTTCTTGGTACTCGCCACTCTGACAAAGAGTGCTCATTTTATTCCTGTGTGTATGACGTATTAGGCACCTGACATAGTTAGAGTTTTCATCAGTGAGATTGTGAGGCTACATGGCGTGCCTAAGAGTATTATATCTGATCGAGGATTGGTGTTTACCAGACAATTTTGGACTAGTTTCCAAGAGGCCTCTGGGACCCAGCATAACTTTAGTACTATGTATCAACCGAAGAATGACAGGCAGACTAAATGAACCAACCAAATCTTGGAAGACATGTTGCACATGTACATGATGGATGAACAGAAGCATTAGGAATAATTTTTACCACTGGTAGAATTCACATATAATAACAGTTACGAAAACACCATTAAGATGGTGCCTTTCTAGTTCCTTTATGGGCGACCTATCAGACACCTTTGAGTTGGGATCGTCTTGAGGATAGGGTCCTGGTGGGACCAGAATCAATCCAAGAAATGGAAGAGAAAATGAAAACAATAATACAAAGGATCAAAAAAGCACAAAATCGACAGAAGAGTTATGCCAATGTGCACCATGTCGACCGTAATTACAGAGTTGGTGATCAAGTCTTCTTGTGGGTAAAACCACATAAGAGTTCGATCAAGTTTGGAAGGGAGATAAACTCTTCCCTAGGTTCATGCGACCCTTCAATATTTTGGAGAGGAAGGGGCTCGTGGCCTATTGACTAGCCTTGCTTGATTCTTTGGGTTTATGCACCATGTTTTTCACGTATCTGTTTTGAGACATTATATTAGTGATACTACACATGTTATTGAAATGACTTCCTTGTAGGTATTGTATGAGGGGGTGCTCATGGCTGAGGTGATACACATCCTAGATCAATTCACTCAACAACTATGACATCAAACAATAGATCAGGTCAAGGTCCAGTGTGATAGCTATAGTCCACACACGACAACCTAGGAGGACGCATATGATATGCACCAGAAATTTCCATTTTTGTTTTATAGATATACTTTTGTCACTGATACATTTATTTCAACACTTATATACTGTGAAAATTTAGGATGAAGTTTATACCAAGAGGGGGTGTATGTAAAATCTCTCTCTTGCGCACACTGAGCGAACTTATTCTTTGAGGACACTTGCTTGCAAGTGAACAATATTATTATACTATTGGTCATTGATTATGATTATGAGGTGTTATGGATTGATGACATGTTATATTGTTGTATTGACATAGACAAATGTTATTGAATCAATTTTCCTGAGTGTGCAATATTTTGGACCTTTAGGATGTAGACGCATCGATGAAACCCCTTGGATTCTAGATCTAGTCAGGGAGTGGACTATTGGGTTTTTATTATTGTTGATATGACATATGCACATGTGATTAGATGTTTTTATGATTGATTGTATTCTGACATGATCCATTGGTGATACAGAATGATGAGAGCTTGTCGACTGGACTCACATGTGGAGTAGAGGGGTCAAAAATGACTACAAGAGATGTCGAGGGTGAGGTGTGGAAAACAATCCCACCACAGCCTACTAGAACTCTCGTTGTGGCTCTAAATGTAGGTTAACGATTACCTAGTTCGAGAATACCCACGATATCATGAGGGAAGACTGCGTTAGTCACTCACGATGATTCTAAGGGGCATGCAATAAGGCAGGGGCCTTATTACTTAGAGGCCCTTAGTCTCCCACAAGATCACTTGGTGGAGTATTCACTCTTGGGGTTTTTTATGTCTACCAATTCAGTCAAGAGGTGAGTCGAACCCTTGGAGCACGTAGTGCATCCTAAAGGGAATGTCGTGCAAGAAAATCAAAAAGAGGAGAGTGGAACCCTTGGAGTACGTAGTGCGTCCTAAAAGGATGTTGGAAAATACTGAACAAGCAATGAATGTGTATTAATGGTTGTTGTCATTGATGGCAACAGCGGAGCTCGCAGGATAAGAAGGATAAAACCCTTTAAGGATTCGAGGAGAATAAGCTTAGGAGGCATAGCGCTCTTTTACGGGCAAGGAGAATAGGAAAGAGACCGAGAGTCGTCGGATCTCTCTCGGAAAACCCGACAGTCGTCATATCTGCAAAATATGCGAGGGAGATAAGTCATCGGAGATTCGGGGATCGAGATTTCGAAATGTCCAGTTCACTCAACAATGAAAACCCCGAAATCGCGATACGCGATTTCGCGATTTAATTCGCAGCTGTTAAATCAAGCAGGGATCTAGACCATTCATTTGTATGGACGCGTGGCAGCCAGGAGGCCTTATCGGAGTTTTGGGGATCAGGATTTCGTAATGCAAAGAACACAATGCATCGAAAACCCCGATTTCGCGATATGCGAAATCCCGACTAAATCTGCACCGTCAGATCAACATGAGATCTAGAACGTTGATCCAACTCATGTCGGTAGACCACGTCACCCAGGGACATGTGGCACAATCAGAGGATGATAGGTGTCAGGCAGATCTAGCACTTTAGGCTCATGCAATTCACAAATCAGAGTGACACGTGGCAGGATCTAACACGTGTCAAACCACATGTGACGTCAGCAGAGGCATCGGCGATCAGCACTTTGCAATATCAAAGTCTTTTGACATCAAGAACTCTGAAATCGCGATATGCGATTTCGCGAAGTAATCACAGCCGTTGGATAAGGATGAGATCCGGACCGTTGATCTTCGTTATCGGTAATCAGGGATTGGAGAGGTGAGAAACTCTCGACATCGAAAGTCTCGAAATCCCGAAGGGACCGGGACCGTCCATCTAAGGGACATGTGTCGAAGATCAAGGCGCCTTCGACATTTTGGTTCATCGGGAAATCGGGGATCCCATTGACAAGAGTTTGTGCAATTCAGAATCGCGATCCGCGAAATCCCGATAAGTGGGGTACAGCTGTCAGCACAACAACAAAGGAGGACAGAGGATTAGTGGATGCCAGCTGTCAGAGATAAGGACGCGGTTACAGGTAACGGTCACGTGAACTAGGGTCAGCCTGGGGGGGATGAAACACGTCGGGAAATCGGGGATCGAGAAATCTTCGGGTGAATGCATTGATGCATCAAAAACTCCGTAGCCCCGACAGGGTTAGGTTGTGGTCATGGGTAATGGTCATATGGACCATTGTGTAGCTGAATGAGGCTAAAGTTCGGGAAATCAGGGATCGGGAATCCTGGAGGCATGTGCATGATGACATCGAAAACACCGAAACCCCGATATCACGAAAATCGTGAGTGAATCTGGATCGTCAGATACAGAATTGATCAGAACCATTGATTTAAAACGGGGCGCGCGTAGATTTAATTTAAAATTTTAAAAAAGGGTGCCAATTTCCTCTGAGCAATAAAGATAGGAGCCCGATTTCCTCCGGATAATAAATATGGGACCCGATGAGCACTGAACGTGTTCTGGACCAATGGGTATAAGAAGCGGTCGACGCTCTTGCTACATGATATGGCGGCAGAGGCAAAGGAGGATCATGATAGGTTGCAGAGACACGGAGGCCATTTTCTGACAGTAGGGATATCTACTGGTGCGTGAGGTCATTTGAGTAGGAAGCATGGCAGGTTTGAAGAAAGAGGAACCTCCTTGTGGCAGTCGGGCAACAGATCTACAGTGACAGAGAGATCTCAGCTGTGGGGCCAACATCCATGAGATCAGAGGCATTCATCTCCATGTTTATTGAGTGGTTTCATATGTGTCTTTTGGTAACTTCCTGACAATCTGTAGATCTATGTTTATTCTTGAGATCATTTCTGTTACTGTCATAACCACAAGATGAAACTGCCTGATCCAGTGTGAAAATTAATGAAACGTGGTCAGCAGTGAGCATGAGGGTTAAACCCTTCAGCAGTAGCAATCTGCCAGTAGAAACTGGTGCTATCTCCAGGGGGT
>ML815894.1:100809-111644 GCA_009831015.1 Picea engelmannii | reverse complement strand
AGTAAGAAATTAAATTATTCATAAGAAAGAAAATCTGTGGATATAAAATGTAAAGAGGGAATTATTTATTTTATCTTTTGATAATTTAAAAAAGATACTAAATTAATGATAAAAGGGAAAAGGAGTTAAATTCCACACCTACCATTTTGAGTTCTAAGAAAAAGGGGAAAGAGGGAAAATAAAAAAATTAAGAAACTAGTGAAAAGAGGTAACATAAAAAGGAGAAAGGGGAACTTAAGGGTAAAAGAGGGAAGTCAACTTAGTAAAGAATCTACATTTAAGAGCTTTCTAATTTTAAACTGAATTAGCAATTTCATAATAGGGAAAGGCTTTAAAACCTGTAAGGGAATTTAGGGACACCAAGGAGTGATTCTAGGAGTAACTCTAGGTGGGTGAGGGAAATAAAGATAATTACTTAATTAAAGAAATTAATTTATGGAGGAATGTAGGGGATGGGGGACACTTGTACGGAGAGGAATTTTAGGAATTGTTTTTTAAGACTTTAATTAAAATGAGATTTTAGGGAAGAAAGGAAGTGGGAAATTCTATATAATGAAGGAAGGAGAAGGAGAAAGGGGATCTTATGTTTGCGTAATGTTACGCTACAAAATTATCGACTTGAATGATTTACTTGTGAGATTTAGGATACCCAGCTCGGAGAGGAGTGGTAGATCAGCCTTGAGAGGCGAGATGGGAGATAGACGAAATCTCTGGATAGTGTGTGTGGCCCCTTTGTGGCTTGGGGGGCTAAGGGGGAAGAATATTACCCCTAGCATTGGCTGGGAGGTACCGGTGAAGTCTCGATGGTCGGTGAGAGGGAGTTGCACGGAGCGCGGGATGTCATTCGAAGTGAGCGATCAGGCAACGATACACTCTTTTATTATGTACAGTAGAATGCATTAGGACTTATGCTTGGATTCTGCATATTGATTTGTAAATGGATTGGATGTTTAGATTGATAGTGGACCCCTTTTTCTTAGCCTAGATGATTGTTTGGTTGATTGATTTCCCATGGCCTTCATCCCTGCATGTAGTGACTGCCCTATGGTATTTATTTTGACCTTGAGGTTGTTTAGCTTCTGTCCTTAGCTTACCAGTCCTTGCCTAAGAAGTCGGCTAGGAGCCTGATCTACGATCGTCGCCTTAGCATTAAAAGACCTATGGATCTCAATGCCATGCTTTTCTGTGCGATGATGGTGAGCGAAGGATGAACCTATCCGTCGTCTACCTCTGTTGTTGTCCTTGGCTGATTGTTGTCTTGCGCCCTGATGCATTTATTTAAACCCTGCAGAATTGGATTGTTGGTAAACTTTTTCTAGGAACTCGGCATGTTTATATCTAATGTTATCCCGTTTTACTTTTCCTTTTTATCTCGTTGGACATTCCTGCATTTTTACATTATTGACTGTGTTTTTATAATTGCATGGATAAATTTACTCTACATCTATGCTTAGATGAGAAACTTAACTTTGTGTTATTGAGCGTTGATGGATACATCTATCTCTGCATTTTATGTTGATGGATATTTGGCTTGCCCTTGTAATTTTATTGGCCAGCGATTAACTGTTCTCTGCAATAGTTGTTTTCTCTTTTAGAAAATAAACATTAGCAAATCGTTGATGGACCGTGTCTCTGCAATAATTGTTTTCTCTTTTAGCAAATGAACATTATCAAATCATTGATGGACAGTGTCTCTGCAATAATCATTTTCTCTTTTAGCAAATAAACATTAGAAAATCATTGATGGACAGTGTCTCTGCAATAATCGTTTTCTCCTTTAGTAATTAAACATTAGGAAATCTTTGATGGATAGTGTCTCTGCAATAATCGTTTTCTCTTTTAGTAGATGAACATTAGCAAATCGTTGATGGAAAATGTCTCTACAGTAATCGTTTTCTCTTTTAGAAAATACACATTAGAAAATCATTGATGGATAGTGTCTTTGCAATAATCATTTTCTCCTTTAGCAATTAAACATTAGCAAATCGTTTTGATGGACAGTGTCTCTGCAATAGTTGTTTTCTCTTTTTGCAAATAAACATTAGCAATCGTTTGATGGACATTGTCTCTGCAATGATCGCTTTCCTTTCTAGCAATTAAAAATTAGCAAATCATTTTGATGGACAATGACTCTTCCATAATCATTTTCTTTTTTGTAAACTAAACAATATTTATGTTTAAATTGCATATTCTTTTAACTAGACAGCGCTGGTACCTTTAAACTCAATGAAATTTTAACTAATTGATAGCAGTTGATTTACATTGATGGATAGCGATGGTATCCAACGTTTTAGCGGCAACTGTGGTGTCTGGTGGGAGAAATTTTGTTGTGTATGTTAGTAAAAAAAGGGCATTTTTTTCCGCGTGAGTGATGTGGTTTTGGCTTTGTGGTGTTTTATTAACAGTCATGATTTTCCTTCTGTTGTGTCTTGGTTCAACGTTTCTGCTGGTTGAAATTTTTGACAATGTTGTCACCCCTTGTATCACTATTATTACTCTAATCCTTAACAACATTGTGGCTGTGATGACCACAAATTCTTCCATGAATTAGACGCCTATGATTTTCTCTAAAACCTTTCTACCTTGAGATTGCAGTTGCTGCCTGGTGAATTACGTGAAGATGACTGCGTTTTTCTTTTAAACTGTTGCTAACATGCACCAGTTTCCTGGTGAAATTGCCAATCTATTTCTTTTAGAATGGAATCAGGCACTCGTTGACTGTGGAATTACTATGTAATGACAACATTAATGATGTAGAGTACGTTCGACATTCAAGTCTGTTAGCAATAATTATTGTAGACAGGTAGAGATTTATACGGCATGACTGCGGTTGCTGAAAGTCTTTAGCATTGAGTTTTTCCCTTAGCAACAATACCCCTTTTGTAAACAATAGTCTACCATTGCCTCAATCAACATTTTTCCTTTGGTTGCAAGTCATGTCCATTTACCAACCCTTGGACAGCGCTGAGCTTGTCAGGATTGACAACAACCAGATAATCCTTTATGTGCTTTAATGTCTACGAGGTAACAGATCCCTAATTACTATGTTATGTTTAACTTATAATTGTTCCAATCTTTATTAATAATCTAATAGAGTTTCTATCCTTTATTGTTTAATGTGTAACTTCAGGTTAAATTTGGTATTGGGTTGCAATGGTTATAGATTATAATTTTTTTCCTTTCATTAACTATTCCTTTCATTCACTAAATGTATAGCTCGATTATGGCTGAGTTGAACGATGTGTGTAAGGTAGTTTCTTTCCAAAGCTATCTAAATTTTGGGTAGCCTTTTATTCATAACTATTATTTATGAGATAGAATTAAGATGCGTTTCACCGAAATAGTTTTCTATTCCTTTAAATTTTTCTTTAAAAAATTCTTGGGACTATTTAAGGTGTTGTTTTATCATTGAAATTCCTTTCATCTCGCATCATACCTTGATTCTTGTAGGTGGGTTACAACTCAAACCCAACGTAGTTATCCAAGTAATCCACTAATGAGTGATACATAGAGGTGCATAAATTTTATAGACCTTTCTCTAATAAACAAATTTAGGGTATGATTGACAGGTGGGTTATTTGATAACTTTTCCTGTATGGTTTAGACGGCCATTATAAATAAAGTGATTTTAGTTAGATAAATGTTGGGTTAAATAATAAAAATTCTGGAAGGATTACAAGGTTGGAGAAAACCTTAACCAATGGGAAGAAAGGAGATCAACCTAAGCTCCTGACGCTTCTCTTGGATTCGTAGGTGCTATGCAACATACAATCACCTATCCATGTTGGCATAGGTAGTTGACCTACTTATTGCCAATTTTAGACTGTAATTGACCCTTAGACTTAATAGAGTTTGGGGTGGTTGTCGAAGATGGTATCGGCTTACATACTCCCCAGGTTGTCTTTCTCTTGCATCCCTTAAGACCTATTACTTATAGTACGGGGGTATCCTTCCGGCCAGTAGTTGGCCTTAGTGGTCAGAATTGTCCAAGTCCTTGGTCCATATAGGTGGTGTCACCCCAAGTTATTGTCACTCCCTTCTTTTGGGGACGACATGATTCCTAGAGCAGGGATCATGGCACATCCTATGGGTTAACGACAATTGATATCTTGGTGAGAGCCAGATCCTGCCCTGTGACGGTGGCTGAGCATCGTATGTTGACCTTAACGTAAGGGTCGAACACCTTGAGGCATTAGGTCCGCGTGACTTGAGGTTCTAGTCTTGTTCGTCTGGGCCGAGAGGTTGGGATGGGGATGTTGTCCCTAGTTTGTAGGCCTGGTCACGTTGAGTCTGGCGAGTAGTTGTCCTCCTTGTTAATTTGCGCATGTTTACCAATTTTCTTGATCCAATGTGTGGTGTCATAAGTAACGTGTTGCCTGGACTGCGTGTTATCGTTTGACATCAGTGGTTGATTAATTGGTTTTCATTGTCATCTTGTTACCTCTTAATTTTTTAGAACACCTAAAAAAAAAAAATGCTTCGCTGGTTGTCGTAACAGTGGGGTCGTTACAATTAGAAAAAAAATGTGCTAATTCTTTTGTTGGTCGAATACAATTCATTTGATGTATATCATATTTTTAATTTTGGATTTATCCAGGCCATTTCCTTGAGGGTAATAGTTGGTTGCATACTTTAAAATGATCCTTTTTTCTATAGAAAAATAAGTCAATTTCAACGATGAAAAATATGTAGTATTATCAAATACAAGAGTATTGGGTACTCCAAACTTGGTCATAATGTGTTGATTAAGAAAATTCATTACCACTTCATTGTTTACCTTGGTTAATGGTACTTCTTCTATCTAGCAGGTAAAATAATTAGTGGGAGTTAGAATATACATGTGATACTTAGATGATAGAGGTTTGATCTCACTAATTATATTGAGTCCCAACTGCTTGAAAGTTTATTCAACAACAATATGTTGAAGTGGAACAATTTCCTTGCATTCTCTTCCTACTGACTTATGGAAAATGTCACAGCTCCGAGAGTAGGCATGAGCATCCTTGAATATTGTTGTCTAGTAGTACCCAAATCTTAATATCTAGTGGGTTGTGGTCTCTCCTAAAAAGTGACATATAGTTGGTCCATAATTCATATCTTTGAGAACCTTTTCAACCTCTTTATTCTTGAGACATTATAGCATAACTCCATCATAATAATTTTTGAAAAAGATACCACGAACTAGTTGATATTGTGTATACTTCACCCTTAGTTCTCTTCTTTGTTTGAAATTTAGATGATCAGGAGAAGCACCATGATGAAGATATTATTTGAGATCATTATACCACAAATTATCAATTGATGGAATACAAGGGGCTCGTTGTGTATAGAGATTCAGTTCCTCTTGCCATCCATCTTATTCTTGATCTCCAGAATATGTGACTCTAGTTTCTAGCTTACATAAGCCTTTACCTTTAACGATGGTTGTTAGATATAATTAAAAGTCATACTCATGTAAAGTAATCATCTATTTTCCTCATCTCTCACCTAGTTACCTTTGCAAAAATAGGGATATAACCTTTAGGTGAGGGATGATCGCCTTGTTATGGTTTTTCAGTATATAAGGTCTAAAACGTTTAATAGTTTTTTGGATAGAAAAATGTTGATTTTTCACTAGTGGGTAATTCAGTTCGGCACCTTAGAGTCCAGTGATCATAAACACTATGGAGAACTCATTCCATAGTTGGTCCTTTTGAGTGATAATTGTTGCAAGAGAATGGTCAAAACAAAAATTATACAACAATAAGTCTCTAGAAAAATCAGTACTTTCAAGAGTAGATGCATTCGTTGCGGAAACCTTGATCTTATAAAATGCATCGTTTCCAACAGATGTCCATTTGAATTGAAATTATTTCTTTATAATTTGTTGAAGGGTTTTAACAATTTCGGCAAAATTAGGAATAAATATTCACATGAAATTGATTTTCTCAAAAAATGATTGCATAGAACTTCTACTACATGGAGGTGGGATTTTCATAATGGATTTGGTGTGTTCTGGGTCAACGAAAATCCCAGTCTTGGAAATAATATTCCCCAATAGTTTTCCTTCTAAAAAACAAATATTATTTTCTTGGGGTTTAGAGAAATAGCATATTTTCTACACCTTTTGAAAATATGCTTTAGATGTCGTGGGTGATCAACTCTTTTATTTGAATAAACTATGATTTCATTGAGGTAAATCACCATGTTGTGACCATTTATACCTTTAACATTTATATACATTACCCTTTGAAAAGTAGCACCAGCGTTGATTAGGTCGAAGGGAATTCTATGATAAGAAAATGTTCCCCACTTTGTCTTGAAAGTGGTCTTTAACTAGTCTAGTTATGCTATGAGAACTTGATTGTAACCAGAAAACCCATCTAAAAGAGAGAACATTTAAAAACCGGAGATGAGTTGTAGGATTTTATCCATGGGGGTAACTAGATAATTTTCCTTGTCGGAAGCTCGATTTAAGTTTCAAAAATCCATGCAAAGTCTAATCTCCCTTGATTTCTTCAGAACATGTACCAAATTAGACACCCGTGTGGAATGGAAAAATTTTAATATAATTTAGGCATCCAACATTTTTTTCAATTTCTTCTGAATAAGTAATTCAAGAATCAAATGTATTTTCCTTGACTTCTACTAAAATTGTTTGACACCTCCTTTGATAGGACTCACTTGATGAATAATACGGGTGTCATATATCTTCAAATATTCATATGTCCAAGTGAATACATCAAGATATTTCTTAAACAATTGCATGAATGTATGCCTTTCTTCCTCTCAATAGAAAGTTCCTATATTGATGTATTTGGGTTGTTCAAGAGTCCCTAGATTCACTAGAACATGGATCATAGTGTATTTTTTCATCTTTGTATTCATATAATTTCTAAACTTAGTCAGTAGATCAAACAACTTTTCAAATGATAAGACATTCCTCGGGATGCAATTAGCCTTTATCTTATTTGTTTCATCACGGTAGTCCTAAAGTTCATGTTCATACACTTCATCATTTATCACCAAGTCCTGGAACGTATCAATGCTAGTGASGAAAATTATGATATGAGAATCATTATTGAACATTCTCTAGTTTTTGACATTGTTTGGTATAGAATCCCTTAAAATGATTTCAAAAAAAAWATATTAAGGGGCATGAATCTAGATGTTGCATTTACTAAAGTGTATGTAGCATCATTTTGACAATGAGGTATAGAAGTAATATTAAATGCATTGAACGAATAAAGAAAGTTCCATACCTCATGCTGATAATTTTTTTAGTGGGGAGATAGGAAGTGAATAGTGTTTCTTACATGTTGGACAATTATCTCTAAATCACCAAACACTTGAAGGAATTTTATTGTAAGGTCGATGACCTTCTTCAGGCATTTGACCAAGGCTTCATATTCAACATTTTTATTGGTGCATTTGAACTCTAAATGGTAGGATATAAGATTTTAATGTTGTTCTGGTTAGATAAGGATGCATCCTGCCTTGACTCCTTTCTGATATCTATAGCCATCAAATATTCACATCATCCATATGTTAGTGTTTAAGTTTGAGTTAGTTACACAAAAACCACATGTTTTTAATATAGTAAATCATTAGCATCAATCTAAGTGTAATGAAGGATTTCATACTCAATGTTTTCTTGAAATGGAAATGCTTTTGCTTCATAGAAACCATGGTCAATATATAAAAAGTAATTTCCCAAAAGAGTATTGGAGAATATGATGGGCCCATTCTTACCTTCAATTTATCTTACTGTATGTTTCATATGAGCCTCATTTTTCATGCAAATCTGATTTGTCTTACCTTTATATGGAAGCCACAAGTTTGACCAATCCAAGGAAAAATAACCTTGAATTTTTGCATACCAGTCCCTGCTCAACAGTAAGCCATAATTTTATTGAATGTCAACAACAATGATATCGATGGCCTAATGGACTCTAGGATCAGATTCTAGCCTAATCATAACATCTCTAACTTCACCTCTTACTTTAAGATCTTATTTATGTAATCATATGGTTTTAGTAGTCCTAATTTGTGGGACAACATTGATTCTTTGGCAGACCGAGCATGACATGATATTGGAGGAAGCACCAGAGTTTGCTAAGAAGTTATGCACATTAAAATTGTAAATTTTGAATGTAAGAGTAAAGGTTGGAACGTGGGACCTCAAATGCGATCCTATATTGGATGCATTTATAGCATATTTAATTTCATCTTTGTTTTCTTTCTTGGTTCTAGAAGTTTCAGAAAAGTAATCCACTGCAACAACGATCCTTTTCTGAGGGTCATTGGAATTAAAAGTGTCAATAATGAGATTGTGTTGCTAGGGAAGTGTGCTTATATCATACAAAGATATGTTCTCTTTGTTTTTCTTAAAATCTTCGATAACAATATATTCCAAAGCATGAGTCTCAGGTTTACTTATTGTTTTGATTAATTGTGAGTTGTTGGATTTGTTGTTGGTTGTTGGAGTGTTTGGTTTATAATTGGTTGTTGTTGGTTGTTGGAGTGTTGGGTTTATCATTAGTTGTTGTTGGGGTTCAAGTTCTTTGCTTCTAAGTAGGAACATGAGGAGTTATACTTCTAAGAGAAATGATGTTTTCTAGGGTAGAGAAGTGTTGGGAACAACACCCTTGTTGCATAGGTTGTAATCTCGAGGAGTAGATCTTATGATTTGTGTGTCCCCTATGAAAACCTCTTCAATACGATCCTCATTTGAATCTATACACCAATCCCATAGGAACATGGAAGATTATTGAGTGGTTTCCTTAGTTTTTTCCTCGTTTTCATCTTATTTGGTATAATCATTGTTGAGTTCTTGTTAATCTAACAACTAGTTAATGACCAAAGGCATAGAGTTGACCTATTGAGGACATGTTTTCTCAAAATGATTTTACTGATGATATGAATGGAAATTTTCCATGCCAAATTCATTCATATTTAAAGTGAGATATGGGAATTCTATAGGCTTTTACACGTTTTGATTCCTATTAAAGAATGGATGAAAAGGTCTAGGATTTGAAGGCCCTTATCCAGTGTTCTTCTTATGGTCTACTACTTCATTTGAAATTTTATTTACTAGCTTAATTGTTGGTTGTGGAGCCTGATTATCTTCCTGATTCAGAGGTCCTTGTTTCAGCCATGTTTATACCCCATGAAGTATTTACACCCCAGAAGTATGTACACTCTTCCACACGGGGGAGTGCAGAGGGGGGGTACCCCCTCTGCGGGGTCCGAGGGGCCTATCCCCCCGGCTGGGGGTCTGGGGGCAAGCAGGCCCTTAGTGGGGGTTCGGGAGCAGCATCCCCTGATGGGGGTTCGGGGGCGAAGCCCCCGAATCAAAAATTTCCTTGTAAAAGTATATTGTAATTTCATTGTAAATATGGACCGTTCATTATAAGGTCGCAGATCTAACGGTAGAGATTATTTTAGGGTTTTTTTCCCTAGAAGGAAACCCTCTTTTATGAGGGAAATGTATTGCGGCTACGTATGATAGTGAATATTATATTCTGAGAGAGGAGACTGTGAGAGAAAGAAGATGAAGTTACATCGGGTTTTGCTGTAGGTTGTATCCCTTCATTTGCTGGATAATAATAAAGGAAGGACCTGGCAATTTCTCTGGTGGACGTAGCCCACACTGGGTGAACCATGTAAATTGGTGTCTCTCTTGTATTGTGTGTCTTATATGTTTTGTTTTATTTTATTGCTCTGTGGTCTTGTTTTTCTAACAATTGGTATCAAAGCGTAAGGTAACTCGCAGGAAAAGAGGGTTCTTGGTTTGAGTGGGAGCAATGTTGAAAGATGGAAAGTTTAGGGTCAAAAAATTTAACGGCCAAAACTACCAGTTATGGAAGATGTAGATGGAAGACTATTTATATCAGAAGGATCTATTCCTACCATTGAGTGGAGTAGCAAAGAAGTTGGCGGCCATGAAGGATGAAGAATGGGAGATTCTTGACAGAAAGGCTCTAGGAACGATACGGCTGAGCCTGGCAGCATCGGTGGATTTCAATATTTCGAAAGAAAAGACAACGAAGGGTTTGATGGACGTGTTGGCCAAATTGTATGAAAATCCCTTGGCATCAAATAAAGTATTTCTAATGAAGAGATTATTTAATATGAAGATGTCAGAAGGTGGGTCTGTTGCAGATTATTTAAATGAATTTAATACGGTTACTAATCAACTAAGTTCTGTAAAAGTGGACTTTGGTGATGAGGTTAGGGATCTTCTAATCTTTTGCTCATTGCCAGAAAGCTGGAATGGCTTGTTCATGGCTATAAGTAACTCTGTCTTTGGTTCAAATACTTTAAAATTTGATGATGTTCTTGGTGTTATCCTTAGTGAGGAAATGCGACGGAAAATCACAGGTGAGACATTAGGAAATGCGTTGAACATGCAGAACAGGGGAAGACAAAAGGATAGAGGAAAGGGCTCAGGAAACCGCGGAAATTCTAGGAAGGGTAGATCCAAATCCAGACTTGGAAATATAGAGTGTTGGAATTGTGGGAAGAAAGGACATCTGAAGAAAGACTGCAAAGCTCCAAAGAAACAAAGATATGGACAACAGGAGAGAAATTAGGAAGCAAATGTAACAGGTGATGTGTTACAAGATGCTTTGATTCTTTTTGTAGATAATGTTTCTGAGTCTTGGGTAGTAGATTCAGGAGCTTCATTTCATGCCACACCCCATAGGAAAAATTTTCTAGATTATGTTCAAGGTGATTTTGAACAGGTTCATTTGGGTGATAATAAACCATGCAAAATTGTTGGAATGGGAAAGGTAAAAATAAAGCAACGAAATGGAAACCAATGGTTGTTGAAAGAGGTAAAACATGTTCCA
>ML815894.1:29384-49063 GCA_009831015.1 Picea engelmannii | reverse complement strand
TATGTACCAACATCATCAACTATACACCTCATGTATGTGCCAACTCATCAATTACTTGTCTCAACCATGTACCCAACTTGTACCTCAACCAAAATCCCTCATCAATTTCATCATCCAAATATGATTTGTAACTCTGTAATAGATCTTGTGTGTATGATCACATACCTGCAAACTATAAATGTGTTGAACCTGCATAGAATATATCTAGATAAACAATGATACACACATTTGTAGAGAGAATTTTAGAAAGAAGAAGAAGGAGAGAAAGAATGGAAGAATTCTCATTAACCGTTGTGAATAATGAATAATTTACACATGATATACTCTGTATAACTCAATGAGTTCTACTCTAGGTGAACCAAGTCACCATAGTGGTGGTCTAGATTGATATCGACACACACTAGTAGTTACGGGAGTGAACTTCCACCTATTCTAGTCTCGCAGGCAGTTATGAGAGTGAACTGCCACCTAGTTGAGTTAACCAGTCAACTACTCTTTAGTTAACTGACTGAACAAAGAGTAGTGAGAAGTTAACTTAGGGAATCAATGCTAATGCACCACTCTGGTGATGATACCAATGCAAGGTCAAATTATCATGGTGATGATCCCAATGCAGCATCTAAACTCAACTCAACTAGTCAAACTGAAGTGTGAACTGAAAGAGAATATTATCCAAGTGGAATATTCTCTCCTAAAATATAGGAGACTGGATAATGACTAATTATGACTAATAAACAAATAAAAACCTTGAGAAAAATAAATCCTAGGTGTGTGTGAAGTAAGTCCAACACCCCCCCTGAACATCACTATGGTGAAAATAAAGATTGGGTTCCGACAACGAGGCCATGTTAGGTACCCAAGAACAAAAGATACACTGAAAATAAAGTGAGGAAAGAGGGAAAACCTCATGGGAAACCCCCCCCCCTCAAGATACAATGTATGTAAAAATAAGAACTACAGTTTCTAGGAAAATGTTTCCTCCACTCCAAGATGACCTCGCAGAGAATGGAATTTCTTCTCAGTGAAGGTCTTGGTGAAAATGTCTTTCATATTTTCTGCTGAAGGACATAATTGTAAGTCGATGATCCCCTCATGTACTAAGTCCTGGATGTAGTGCATGTGGATCTCAATGTTCTTCATCTGTTTCCTCTAAGCTGGATCTCTGTAGAACTTCAGAGTGCTCTGGTTGTCACACCAGATGATGATCGACTGATGAAACTGAATGCCCAACTCAGTGAGAAAATGTTGTACCCACATAGCCTAAATGGTTATGTTAACTACCCCTCTATACTCTACCTCGACTGAAGATAGAGAAATGGTATATTTCTTCTTACTCGACCAACAGATAGGCCTGGAACCAAGACTCAGTGAGTAACTAGATGTATACTTGCGATCAATGCTATCACTAGCCCAGTCGGAATCAGTAAACCCAATGAGATATAATGTAGAGTCTGTTGCATAATGAATCCCAAAGGTGATGGTTCCCTGTACGTATCGAAGGATACGCTTTGCAACTTTCCAATGTAGCTCATGTGGCTCCTACATGAACCTGGAAACTGTGCCAACTACATATGAGAGGTCTGGTCTAGAGTGTATGAGATACAACAAGATCCCCACTAGTTGTCTGTATAGTGTGTTGCCAACCAGTGGAGTCTCCCTGCCATCCTCAAGTTTGATTCTTGATAGGAAAGGAGTCGGAGAAGACTTGTAGTCTATCATGTGAAATCTCTCAAGGAGATATCATGCATACTTGGCTTGAGATAGTTTGTTTCTTGATGCATCCTAACTAATATCAATTCCAAGGAAGAAGTGTAGTGGACCCATGTCCGTCATCAAAAACCTGTCAGGAATAATCCTCTTGACTGTAGCAATTGCTGAAGTTGAGCAATCAGTGATCAACAAATCATCGACATACAAAAGTAAAAGTAGAAGTGAATCAGCCATCCTGAGCATGTATACATTCAGCTCTGATTTACAATGTACAAAGTTCTATGACAACAGGTAGGAGTCCATCTTGGCATACCATGCCCTCAGAGCCTGTTTGAGGCCATAAAGAGACTTCTTTAGTCGACAGACCAAAGATGAGTCCAACATAAATCCTTGGGGCTGCTCCATGCAGATCTCCTCAGAGAGATCACCGTGAAGAAATGCATTCTTCACGTCCATCTGATGGACTTCCCATCCCTTGGTTGTCGCAATGGAAAGTTCCAATCGTATGGAATCCATCTTCGCTACTGGAGTGAAGGTCTCATCATAGTCAATACCATAAACCTGCTGAAAGCCTTTGGCGACAAGCCTGACTTTGTATCTACTGATCTATCCATCCACTGCACTCTTGATCCTATAAACCCATCTACATCTGACAATTTTCCTCCTAGAAGGAAGTGGAACCAAATCCCAAGTATGTTTCTCGAGGAGGGAGTTGTACTCCTCCTGTATGGCGGATTCCCAAAAGGGATTTCTAGCAACCTCGCCATAAGACTGTGGATCTGAAGACTGAACCTAGAAAAGATGCCTCAAATGCAATGGTTCAATGGAATTGAGTGAAACAGGAGGCTCCTCAAAATCAGATTGAGTCCTGCTAGTATTGGATGGATCACTGACGAGATCCCCTGCATCCTGAAGTGTAGGTCTATGCCCACTTGGGCCTCTGCTCTAGCTCTGCAACTGCATCTGGATTCTCTAACTCTACATCTAACAGTATTGACTCTTAATCTAAATCTAAATCATCTGATTCCTCTGAATTAGAACTCTCATCTGAAGAAGAGTCGTCATGTGCATGCTCATCATCTCAAATAATTGGAAGAGTTAAGGTGTCTACATGCGACTGTTGAGGTACATGTGAGACACTTTTCTCAAATTGGACACTACGCTCAATGATGAGTTGGTCTGAGGAAAGATCAATAAGATGATATCCCTTCACATCATTGGGGTATCCAACAAAAATGCACTCAGTTCTCTATGGATCAAGTTCCTTCCTCTTTTCATAGGTAATCTGGGCCCATGCACATGAACCAAAAATGAGAAAGTGGTTCACTTCCGGTTTGAGGCCGCTCCAAGCCTCATGGGGGGTATTATCCTTGAAAGATCTATGAGGAGATCTATTTTGGATGTATTTTTCACAGTTAAGTGCTTTGGCCCATAGTCTCTGTGGTAGTGACTTTGCATGCAACATGAAAGATGACATCTCCTTTAGAGATCAGTTTTTCTGCTAAGCAACTCCATTTTGTTGCGGAGTATAGGGAACTATATGCTGCAAATGAATCCATTCCTCATGAAAAAGATTGTGGATCTCATGATTCAGATACTCTCCCCCATTATCATTTCAAAGGAATTTGATCTTCTTTTCAGACTGTGTCTCAACCAAAGCTTTGAAATATTTGAGGTGTTGAAAGACTTCTGATTTTTTCCTGAGAAAGTAGATCCAAGTAAAACGTGAGATATATTCAAAAAAATGAGAAAAAACCTCACTTTTTTTATCTATGGATGTGGAAAAGGACCCATGAGGTCACTGTGGATCAAATCCATAGGTGTGGAAGCTCGCTGAGACTTTCCCTTGTCGAATTTCTCTTGAGGGTGTTTTCCGAGAACACATCCCTCGCATACTCCCTTGGAGAAATGGATGTTTGTTAGACCATCATCTAATATATGCTTACTAAGTTGTTGCATGTATCTGAAATTAAAATGTCCAAACCTTTCATTCTATATCCTACTACTTTCATCAGCATGAGTAAGCAGTAAAGCAGAATCATGTTCAATGAATTCAGAAAAATGTATACAATCTAGACTCATGATTTACCTCACCGGTTGCAACCCTGGAGTTGGTTTGTATGTCATATATGTCCACAGAATTTGGTGTGAATATGACTCTCTTTTCGATGCCAGAATTCATCATCTGATACACAAAGAGAAGGTTGACAGAAATCTTGGGAATATGCAGCACATTCTCGAAACTTCTGTTGGTGAGTTCGACCCTTCTTTTGTCGATGAATTCGACAGAAGATTTCTCCCCCATCAGAATGGGAGGACCTTTGCATGCATCCAGATAAGAATATATTTCTTTTGAGGCAGCCATGTGAGGTGATGCTCCTGAATCTATGATCCAAGCATCTGAAGAGGAGTTGATGGAAATCAAGGCATGGCTAGAATTTCCTTTCTTGGAATTCGGATCTTTTGGCTTCTTATTTGCACCCTTGGGGATGTGATCTCCAAGTTTGTTTTTCTGAAGTATCTGAGACATCAGATATATATTTTTTTTCATGCATGCGGATTCTGAATGGAATCCTTTGTGACAGTATGTGCATTTCTCTCCTTTTCTTCCCCTTTCTCCTTTGGATCTAGAGGCATCGGTGAAAGGTTTTGTGTACCCTTCCTTCTTCATATGTGCATGATATTTCTACTTATCTTTATCTTTAGATTTCTGATATTTGTTTCTGCGATCATGCATAGTGAGTGCATGCACCCTTGGGCCTTTTATTGCACCCATGTTGATGATCTTGGTTTTCTCTTGTGTCAAGGGTTCGATAAAGTCCTCAAAAGAAGGCATCTTCTAGGTGTCTCCAGAGGCGAATCTGGCAGTATGGAATGTGGATAAGAATACAAAGAATTCAGGTCCAAGCTTTGAGAGAATGGTGAGAACCATTTTTTTCTCCTCCGTCGATTTATCAACCCCGTAAGATTTGAGTTGCGACAATAAATCCTTGAATTTTGTAAAGAAATATTGGATATTGTCGAATATTTTTGGATAAAATGTGAGACAATACACCTCCATCATGTGTCCCCTCATCTCATCCTATTTTCCAAATATCCCTTCCAAGATTTTCTCGGCTTCATTGGGAGTCTTACAGAGAGATATGTGAAAAAGGAGATCGGGAGAAATAAGACTGCAAATTGTTCCGAGTGCCTCATCCATGCAATTTAAGTACTTGGATTTTTCTATGGCTAATGTCAGCTCTGTATCTGTATTCATGGTTAACCTATACAATCCCTTGGATCGGATATGTATGTATATTTTCTCCTTGCATGCAAAATAGTTTTAAGTTGTAACAATGAATTCTTTTTGGAATTCCATCTTTCTACTGTCTTCAATCTTTTGTACCTACAAAAACATTTGGTGTAGCTTTTTCTAGGCATTTCGTCGTCTCTGATACCATGTAAACGTGTTGAACCTATATAGAATATATCTATCTAAACAATGATACACACATTTGCAAAGAGAATTTTAGAAATAAGAAGGAGAGAAGGAATGGAAGAATTCTCATTAACCGTTGTGAATAATGGATAATTTACACATGATATACTCTGTATAACTCAACAAGTTTGACTTGAGGTGAACCAGGTCACCATAGTGGTGGTCTAGAGTGATCTAGACACACACCAGTAGTTACGGGAGTGAAATTCCACCTATTGTAGTCTCTCAGGCAGTTACAGGAGTGAACTGCCACCTAGTTGAGTTAACTAGTCAACTAGTCTTCAATTAACTAACTGATCAGAGAGTAGTGAGGAGTTAACTCAAGGAATCAGGGCTAATGTGCCACTATAGTGATGATACCAAGGCAATTTTGAATTAGCATGGTGATGATCTGACATAGCACCCCCTTGCCTCAACAAGTTCTTCACGACCTCCCAGTCTTAGGATCATTCCAAATCTTCCCCTGAGTCTAATTGACTCTTTGATTTCCCCACAGGGAATACTTCACACTGACAAATAGGTGTATTCCACAAATAAACAACAAATATGATCGGTGCTTTTCTTTTCCTTCGAGATTTCGGATTTCACGATTTTGCGAATCCTGTTGTCGAGCCCCTTGTCTCTTCAACCTCCGAAACCCAAAACGTCAATGAGGGTTGATTTCTTCAATGCACCGAACACATGCCTCTTGTTGCCACTTATTTCAGCTTTTCATAACTTGAGTGATTGACCAACACTCATTCCTCTTCCCTTATGATTTTTCGATTTCCAAAATTTCCCCTTTTGGCGAGATTGAAGGTCTTTCGGGATTTTCCCTGAAGCTTGACCACTCCCTTGAATTTTGTCGCACGTATCCTCTAATTAATTCTTAGGACCCACCTTTTGGATTTTTCCTTTTCATGATTTCATGGATTACGTTGACATGCAACTCTGTCTCTTGACTCTCGGAACCCCGAAACCCGATTGGGCCCATGACTATTGTCCTTCAATGTTTCAGGAATTTTTTCCTTTCACTCTTCAGGATTTTGTGACTTGTGAGATCCATAGTAGAAAGATTCCTCACCTCCTGAAACTCTGATCTCTGAATTCCTGAAACCTCTCCTCCAATGTGATCTATGGCTGAGATCCTCCATGATCCGACGACTCTAGATCTTTCATCTTTTCTCAAACTAGGAGTTTGAAACTCTCGATTCCAAAGATCGTTGTCTCCTCTACTTCCCGACACTCGAAGTGTCGAAATGTCGAAATATCGAAATTCACCCCAAAGCACGTTGCGTTTCGCGACATCAGGATTTTCAATGCTAAGCGCCCCGACTCCTTATCATCAATATTCCTAGTATGCCAAACCTCGAAATGCCGAAATGTCGATGTTTCACACCAAAGGCACGTCGCCTTTCACGACTTCAAGATTTTCAATACTAAGGTCTTGGTTCCTTGTCATTAATATTCTCGGTATGTCGAACCTCGAAATACCGAAATTTCACACTTGATTATCCTTTTCGCAAATCGAGAGTTTGAGTGACTAAGGGTTTTGACCTGCACTCCCAACTTATGGGTCCCAAATTCCTGAAGTAATTTGACAGTTCACACAGACCACGATGAATGTTCCATGTTGTTTCTTGATGTCAGGGTGGCGGATTCATCCAACTCCTAACCACAAGTTCTCCTAAGAGAATTCTGACTGCCTGATTCACTCCTAAATGACTTCTGTGAGACAAACCGGTGTTCTCCCTGCTGAACTTGTTTTTTATGAGATGCTTTCAACTTTTGTCTCCCTTTGAACACTTCAAAGGTACTATCCCTCCTGATCTTTCACTTGCAAACTCAAGTCCCCAAAATGAATTCTTCTCGCACTCCTTGCAGCAATCTTTCAAATAACCTCCGGTTATTTGAGTCCTCGACTCTGTGCACTCTTTGCAACATCATTCCTTCCACCTTCACCTTAGTTGATAACTTTTAAGGTTTCAACTAGCCTGTGCACACCTTGCACGGCTCTATACTTCACCTCCACTTCTACTGGTATGAGAACAACGGTATCTCTCCTGAGCTTTCTGAGATAAAACTCAGACTCTTGTCAACGCACACCTTGCAGACATTTCACTACACTCCTTGCAGGAAATCTCAGTATGAGAAACAATTGAAACTCATTATTTTCCTCTCTCAAACTTCATATACTTAACATGAAATCACACATTCAACACAACATTGACACAAATCCATAAAGATAGAGAATAAAAAAACTATAATCATACCATTCAACAAATGTAAATAGTAAGCATCATAACACCATGAAAATTGAGTCAAAGCTTCATATATTAACTCAATTGCTCTTGTACATGGGTTCTTCTCTACAGTTCTTTGCTACATCTCTCCAGCTTATGAATTTTGAATGATCATCTATCTTACAATGATACATGGGTGTGGGTGTCTATATCTGTTTTCCCTCCTACTCTCTAAATTGTCTAATCTATGAATTCAAATCTACCTACATTCATTAATTACGTATAAATGTCTTTACATTCTACAGATGAGAGCGGTGCTCAAGATCTATTTACAACATCTAAGATATAAATGTAAGTATGATTCCCCATCTATCACATTAATATCTGCTTCATTAATTTTTCAAAACATTTCAAAAATGTGCGCTAGTGCTTTTCCAGCTGTCTTTCACCTTTTACGTTGCTTGCTTGGCTGAATGCTTACAATGCTCCTGCATCATACTCCCTCGCTCGAAAAATTTCATGAACTCCTGTTCACAAGCTCTTGCACGATTTGTCCATGCTTATGAATTTCGGCTTCATATTCCCAACTAGCATCTTCAACTAGATGTCCCTTCCATTTGACCAAGTATTCAAAATACTCTTTTCTCCTGGTCTTTTTGCTAATCCTCTTTTCAATTATGCTTTCCATCTATGGCTTTTCAGCTACAGACATTTGTTTTTTCCATGGAATATCTTTCTGTTCCTTCTTTGCTCCTGCTTATTTAGCTCTGTAAGGGTACAAATCCACAACATTGAATATAAGTGAGATTCCGATCCCATCGGGTAATTCAATCTCATATGCGTTTGCCCCAAATTTCCCTATGACCTTGCATGGTCCAATCTTTTTCATATTTAGTTTGTTATATGTTCCCCTTGGGAACCTTTCCTTCCTCAAATGTGAAAGAATCAGATCACCAACTTCAAATTGAAGTTCTTGGCTGTGTTGATCTACTTTCTGCTTGTATTCCTGACATGAACTCTGCAATCACTCCTTGACTCAACTGTGAAGCTCCTTCATCCCTTTTGCAATGTCTTCTGCACTAGCACTCCTAAATTCAACTTGTTCTGAATCTTTCAATTCAGAAAATCCCCTTGGTTGCATTCCATATACAATATGGAATGGACTCTGCCCTGTGATTCTGTTAAGTGAATCATTATAAGCAAATTCCACCTATGGAAGAATGTGATCCCACTGACTATGGTGTTCAGTCACTATGCTCCTCAAAAAATCTCCCAAGCTTATGTTCATGACTTCTATCTGCCCATCCGTTTGAGGATGATATGATGAGCTAAAAGACAAACTTGTACCCATCTTTTTCCATAAGGTCTTCCAGAAATTCCCTACGAACTTGGTATCTCGATCAGACACAATACTCCTTGGCAAGCCGTGAAGTCTGACGACTTCCTTGAAAAACAGGTTCACAATATGAGTTGCGTCACTAGTTTTATAGCATGGTATGAAATGTGCCATTTTTGAAAATTTGTCAACTACCACAAATGTTGAATCATAGACTATCTGTGTTCTTGGCAGTCCCAATATAAAATCCATGCTCACTGCATCCCACGATATTTCTAGTATGGGTAATGGTTGATATATCCCTATGTTCTGCCTTTTCCCTTTTGTGCGCTAACAAATCCTACATTTGTCCACAAATTTCTTGACATCTGTCCTCATCCCTAGCCAAAAATATGATCCATTCAACTTTGAGAACGTCTTATCATGAACGAAGTGTTTGGCCAATCCTCCACTATGTTTTTCCTTCAGCAGGTTCTCCCTCATGGAGCATTTTGGAATACATAGTTGATTGCCCTGGAATAATAACCCATCCTGGATCATATACTCAGTACATTGGCTTATGTCCCTGAGAACTGGATTTTCAGATGCCTCATATGCCTCCTTAAAATTTAGGTCATCCCTATACATTTCTTTGAGGTTATCAAAACCCAAAGTCTTGACTTTGAATTCTTGCATAAGAAAACATTTCCTTCTCAAAGCATCAACAACTTTGTTAGTAGTTCCAGAAATATGCTTAATCACAAAAGTAAAATTCTACATGACTTCAACCCATTTAGCATGATTTTGGTTTAACTTCTCCTGTTGAGTCACGAATTGTAAAGCATGATTATCACTGTACAAAAAAAACTCTTTAGGAACCAAATAATGTCTCCATTTCTTCAATGCTTGTATGACTACATATAATTCTTTGTCATATGTTGAGTACTTGATCTTCGCTTCATTCAGTTTCTCACTGAAATATGTGATCGGCCTGTTGTCCTAGCTCAAGACTGCTCCGATTGCAAATCCACTCGCGTCACACCTAACCTGGAATGTCTTGCTAAAATCTGGCAAAACCAGAATTGGTTGCTCTGTGATCTTCTTCTTCAGCAGGTTGAAGCTCTTCTCTGCCTCTTCCGTCTAGTGAAAAGACTTGTGTTTTTTCTTCACCGTATCCATCATTGGTGCGCTAATTCCACTGAAGTTTCGAATGAATTTCCTGTAGAACTTTCCAAACCATGGAAGATTCGAACTTCAAACACATTTTTCAGCGATGACCAATTCTTAATTACATCTACCTTTTCTGGATCAATCTTCAACTCATTTGCAGAGATAAGAAAACCTAAATAGATGAGTTTTGTCCTCATAAATGATGATTTCTTCATATTTATCAACAATTTCTCTTGCTGCAATCTTATCATTACTGCAGCTAATTGCTTCAAGTGTTCTGCTCCTATTTTGCTGAAGATTAATATATCATCAAGATATACAATGACGAATTTCCCAATGAAATCCTTCAGGACTTTGTTCATCAACCTCATGAAAGTACTGGGTGCATTCATTAAGCCAAATGGCATCAAAATCCATTAATACAACCCCTCATTCATCTTGAATGTTGTCTTCCATTCATCACCTTCTCTCATTCAAATTTGATGATACCCACTTTTCAAATAAATCTTTGAAAAAAACTTTTCTCCACTCAAGCAATCCATCAAGTCGTCCATCCTTGGTAATGGAAATCTGTATCTGATGGTAATATTATTGATTTCCCTTGAGTCTGTACACATTCTCTAGCCTCCATATTTCTTTGGGCTGAGCACTGTTGGAACAACACATGGACTCAAGCTCTCTCAAATCAATCCTTTGTCCATTAAGTCCTGGACCTGTCTCTTGACTTCTTCATTTTCCTACGGTGTCAACCTATACGCGGTTTTGTTCGGTAAACTAGATCCAGGTATAAGATTGATATGATGGCTTATACTCCTAATAGGTGGTAACGAACAAGGTAGTTCGTCCACTACTATATCAGCAAATTCTCCCAGCAATTCCTGGATTTCTTCTGGTAAATCATCTATTCTCGTACTGGTCAAAACAATTTTGGGCTTCCTAACCACAATAAATTGTGTGTCTTCCTTCTTATTAACCTCCTTAAGAAATTCCTTCCCAATCATGAGAAGTACAGTGTTGCTCATCTCTGTTTTCACCTCTTGGTTTTTAATCGGCAACAACATGTGTTTCCTCCCATTCTTATCTAGGGTGTACATGTTCTTTCTCCCATCATGAATCATGTTCTTATCATATTGCCATGGTCTACCCAGCAATAGATGAAAAACATCCATGGGAATGAAATCACATAATATTTCATCTTTATATCCTTCTATTTTAAATTCAACTAAACATTGTTTAGTGACATTTACCTAATGTCCTTTTTGTAGACACAAAACTCTGTATGGGCTTGGATGTACAACAGTCTCCATCTCCATCTTTTCTACCATCTCTGTAGATGCGAGATTGTATGTTCTACCATTGTCCACTATGACCTTGCATACCCTATCCTTGGTTTTGCAAGTAGTCCTTTTGGGCTGGGTTCTCTGCCTCCTTCTCTAGCTTCAAGAGAACTTTCCTCATCATCAAAGATCTTCTTCCCTCAGCATATTCTGCCTCAACATTTCATCCTTGAGCTTCGGCAATGTGAGTTTCACCACCATATTTTTTATTATCTTGACACTCATAGGATTTATGTCTGATCTTTCCACAGATAAAGCATTTTGCTTCACCGCCTCTGCCTCTTCCTATTCCTCTAGCTCGAGGAAAAGTATTTCTATCAGCATACTACCCTCTCAGTGAGATTCCTCCTCTCTCATGTTGAGTTTGAGGTTTCTTCCCCTCTTCTTTATATTTCTGAGTTCTGTCTTGGGAAATTGTTTTTCCTCTGGCTTGACTTCTACCTTGGCCTCTTTGACCTTGCTTCCGGCTTAGCTTCTCTTCATCTTTCAGATCTATCTAATAAGAATCTTCCACATTTCGAATGGTCATCATGCTCATCTCATCTTGCATGTCATACCATAGACCATTCATGTATCTGGAAACTTTTTCATCATCGCTTTCCCTATGACCTGCTCTAATGTTTATCTTGTAGAACTCTTCAGTGTATTCGTTCATAGACATCAACTTCTGTCTCAAATTTTGCATCCTCCGAAACAGAGTGATTTGATAATCCTTGGGTATAAATTTGGCTTTCATATTTGCAACCATTCTATCCCAGCTTTTTATTTTCTTCTTTCCCTTGCAGCGTCTGTCATATTGCAGTTCATCCCACCATAGTGTTGCATGCCCTTTAAGTCTAGTAACAACATGTTTTACCTTCTTGTCTTCCTCGACATCCTCATAGTCGAAGTACTTTTATAGAGATCTAATCCATTATAGAATCTCTTCAACATCCAGGTTTCCTTCATACACTGTAATGTCCATTTTTTCTCTAGCACCTATCCTTGCAACAACCCTGAAGAGGCATTCATCCGCAGCATCTTCAAATGCAACTTCTTCTCCTTCGTTTCCAGCTTCATTTTCACTTTTGGCCTCACTGATATCCCCAGCATCAACTGTGCACCTCTGTGTTGTCTCCATGGCATCAATCCTGGCATGTAAATCGCACATTTCTCTTTCTCTTATTGGATCAGGCATTAGCATTGGCCTGTCTCTTCTTCTTGGCAGCATGGATGTAAAATTTTCCTCTTTTCTCTCTACTACAGAAAGAAAAGAACTTGTTCTGAGCTTTGATACCACACTGACACAACACCCCCTTGCCTCAACAGGTTCTGTGTGACCTCCCGGTCTTAGGATCATTCCAAATCTTCCACTTAGTCTAATTGACTCTTTGATTTCCCCACAGGGAATACTTCACACTAACAAACAAGTGTATTCCACAACTGACCAACAAATATGATCAGGGATTTTCTTTTCCTTTCGGGATTTCAGATTTCGTGAATCCTTGTGTCGAGCCCCTTTATCTCTTCAACTTCTTAAACCCGAAACATCAACGAGGGTTGAATTCTTCCATGTGCCGAACAGACACCTCTTGTTGCCACTTATTTCATATTTTCAGAACTTCAGTGATTGACCAACACTCATTCCTCTTCCCTTATGATTTTTCGGTTTTTGAAATTTCCCCTTTTGGCGAGATCGAAGGTCTTTCGGGATTTTGCCCGAAGCTTGACCACTCCCTTGACTTTTGTTGCATGTATCCTTCGATTAATTCTTAGGACCCACCTTTCGAATTTTTCCTTTTCACGATTTCGGGGGTTGTGTTGACATGCAACTTTCTCTCCTAACTCCCAGAACCCCGAAACCCGATTGGGCCCACGGATATTGTCCTTCAATGTTTCGAGAATTTTTTCCTTTCACTCTTCGGGATTTCGTGACTTGTGAGATCCATAGTAGAAAGTTTCCTCACCTCCAGAAACTTCAATCTCCAAATTCCCAAAACCTTGCCTCCAACATGATCTATGGCTGAGATCCTCCACGATCCAATGACTCTAGATCTTTCGGCTTTTCATGAACTGGGAGTTTGAAACTCTCAATTCAAAAGATCGTTGTCTCCTCTACTTCCCGACACTCGAAGTGTCAAAATGATGAAATATTGAAATTCACCCCAAAGCACGTCGCATTTTGCGAGTTTGGGATTTTCAATGCTAAGCGCCCCGACTCCTTGTCATCAAGATTCTCGATATGCCGAAATGTTGATGTTTCACACCAAAGGCATGTCGCGTTTCGCGACTTTAGGATTTTCAATACTAAGGTCCCAGTTCCTTGTCATCAAGATTCCCGGTATGTTGAACCTCGAAATACTAAAATTTCACACTTGATTATCCTTTTCATGAATCAAGAGTTTAAGTGACTAAGGGTTTTGACCTGCACTCCCAACTTATGGGTCCAGAATTCCTGAAATAATTTGATGGTTCAGACAGACCACGATCAACAGTCCATGTTGATTCTTGATGTCAGAGTGGTGGATTTGTCCATCTCCTAACCACCTTGCAGCTCCTCTGGATCCTATGGTCCCTGCGATTTCGTGAGTTCTCCTTGGAGAATTGTGACCGCCTGATTCACTCCTTAATGACTTCTGCGAGACAAATTGGTGTTCTCCCTCCTGAACTTGTATTTTATGAGATGCTTTCGAATTTCATATCCCTATGAACACTTCAAAGGTAATATCCCTCTTGAGATTTCACTTTCAAACTCAAGTCCCCAAAAGGAATTATGCTCGCACTCCTTGTGGCAATCTTTCAAATAACCTCTGGTTATTTGAGTCCTCGACTTTGTGCATTCTTTGCAACAGCAGTCCTTCCACCTTCACCTTAGTTGATAACTTTTAAGGTTTCAACTAGACTTCACACATCTTGCACGACTCTGTACTTCACATGCACTTCTACTGGTATGAGAACAACGGTATCTCTCTTAAGCTTTCTGAGATAAAACCCAAACTCTTGTCAACGCACACCTTGCAGACGTTTCACTGCACTCCTTGCAGGAACTCTAAGGATGAGAAACAATTGAAACTCATTCTTATACTCTCTCAGACTTCATATACTTAACATGAAATCACACATTCAACATAGCATTGAAACAAATGCATAAACAAAGAGAATAAAACAATTATAATCATACCATTCAGCAAATGTAAAGAGTAAGCATCATAACACCATGAAAATTGAGTCAAAGTTTCATATATTCACTCAAGTGCTCCTATACATGGGTTATTCTCTACAGTTCTTTGCTATAGCTCTCCATCTTATGAATTATGAATGATCATCTATCTTACAATGATACAACAGTGAGGGTGTCTATATCCGTTTTCCCTCCTACTCTCTAAACTGTCTAATCTATGAATTCAAATCTACCTACTTTCATTAATTATGTATAAATGCCTTTACATTCTACAGCTGAGAACAATGCTCAAGATCTGTTTACAACATCTTAGATATAAATGTAAGTATGCTTCCCCATCTATCACATTAATATCCACTTCATCAATTTTTCAAAACATTTCAAAAACGTGCGCTGGTGCTTTTCCAGTTGTCTTCCACCTTTTACATTGCTTGCCTAGTTGGCTGCTTATGTTCCTCCTGTATCAAGATCCCAATGTTTCATGGTGATGATCCCAATGCAACATCTAAACTCAACTCAACTAGTCAAACTGAAATGTGAACTGAAAGAGAATATTCTCCAGGTGGAATATTCTCTCCTAAAATATAGGAGACTGGATAATGACTAATTATGACTAATAAACAAATAAAAACCTTGGGAAAAATAAATCCTAGGTGTTTGTGAAGTAAATCCAACACAAACATTCCTTAACTTTAACAACAAGAGACTGGCATTTTCATAAAATGTTTATTTAGTCTCAAAAGACTAGATTTGGATTAGTCAACAACCCTAACTTGAAATAATCATAACTTTGTACTTGTAATTAAAAAAATATCTAAAACTGATATACAATGTTACTCAGTGTGTTTTATGCAATTCCTCCAAGTTTCACCACTTGGAATCTCTCAGAAAAGGAGTTATAGAAAAAATGGCACACCTCGTTGAATTCTGGCTTATTCTAGAGAGYRACCTTGTAGAGAGTGCCTCGCATGGAATATTTGTTGAATTGATCTGAAACTRYTAAAAATCATACTAAATATTGTACTATAACCAACCCATTTTTTCTCACTAAATTTGAGTCTTTTATGAAGAAGTTATGACATTTTTACCCAAAACATCTRTTTTTTACTAGTTTGAGGACTAGCCACAAACCCTATTTTCCAAGGAGTCTAACTCCAAACATACAACGACCCACAAGTTGAATTTTTTACCACCGATACTTGGATATGTTTCCTCAATTGCATAGAAATTTCACAGTCTRAATCATTCTATAAAGAAATTTATTTCGAAAATGGTGAGATGACATGAAACAAACATACCTTAGAAAGAATCATTAAAAGAATTTATCCTTCTTTGAATTTCGGCCTTCTTTTCTTCACTTTCCTTAGAAATTCGGCTTAGATATCCTTTGGTTACCTCATACACATATAGGTATTCAATATGCTCAAGTTTTATTCAAATGAGATATCCTTGCCTCTTATTTATACTCTCCATGTAGCTTCCTTAAAAACATCTTCTAGGTCACTTTTCCTACTTTTCTTATTTTAGGGTTAACCCACTTCTAATTTCTCCATTAAATTTATTATTTAAATAATTTATTTTGTATTCACTTTGAATTATAGTACACTCATCACTTAAATTTATTATTTACCTTCTAAAATCTCTTAAACTTCTTTGACTACTTTGACCTTTTGGGGCTTCAAGTCAACATATGAGGGTCCTCCAACTTCATAAGTCCATAACTCTCAAATTGTGAGAAGTTACGTGACGTTCTACATACCACCAGAAATGTCATGAGATTTACTATCCATATATAATAGTATTACCTACAAATATATCAAAACTCATATTGTTATCCATCAAACAAACTTGGGTCCATTACCCAAACCTAGGTTCTCCAACTTCACATGGCCATAAATCTTTAACCGTGAGGAGTTATGTGACGTTCCACATACCACTAGAAATGGAGTGACAAACACTATGCATATAGGATAGTTTCACTGACAAATTCATTGTACTTCATCTCATTATTCTACCATTAATCATGGGTTTTCTCACTCCGCAAAGTGTCTTCCCATGAGGGCTTTCACCATAAGGGGACCACTTTGGAGTTCATCCAATTTTACTTTTTATCAACCATGACAAGACAATAATGAGTCATATTTACATCAAACAATATTTGTTCCATTACCCAAACCTTATGCTATGGGGATTTCTTCAAGGGTTGACATTAATGACAACCAACCTTAAGCAACAAAAATATCCTTGAGAAACACTCTAAATACTTCCTCACATTTTGTGAATAACACTAGGAATAAATGTCAAATCCATTACCCATGTCATTTAAATTTGTAAACACAAAGGGGTTGGATACATTGGTGATTAGTGAGGAGTTTTTCATGATGGATTTTCTGGAGCCATGGGGATACCTTCAGGTAGTGCTTGAATGTGTGGTTTCAGACATGAAGATTATATTAAATGGTCTCATGACTTGTGCACACATAAGTGGATCAAATCCCACACCCATGTCCTTCAATTTTTTCTTTTTTAAGAAGAATATTTAGAGTGGAAAGTAATTTTAGGATTGATTCAAGTTATAAAGAAAGAAAATTTAGAAGAACGTGAGGCAGGTATGGTTTCAATTTGTTTTATCATTCTCGAAATGATGACCTAGGGTTCTTTATATTTTTGTTTTATTCTAATCCATATTTTGTATCATATATGAGAGTAGGAGTAGGAAAATATATATTAAATTAGTAATCTGAGGTTGTTACAATGAGCACAATTTCCAGGGGTGCTCCTCTTCATCAAAAGAATTTATGTTCAGAGCATTGGTCTCTTCATTGAGCAAGTCAATCAGAAGTGTGCCAACATGTTTTGTCAAGAGGCTAGAATAAATTATGAAAGTTCAAATGCCAACAATTAATTAAGGTAATATGGATTTGAGTCTGCAAAGTGAGCCTTGATTATCTAGTTTACAAGAATTTTTCCCTCCCAAAAAGCCATGGTGAACTAGATACAAAATATTTGGGTGGGACTCAACAAAGGAAATATTTCACATTATTTTTGTGGAAGAGGATTATACAATTTTTTCTTTGAAAACAAGGAGGACAGGGATCTTATATTTTGAAATGGTTTTTTTTTTTTGGAACCAAAGGTTTTTTTTTTATCAAATGGACACCAGACTTTCAACCTTGAAAATGACTTCTTTGCAGTTTTTCCAGACTAGGTTGCATTGTTGCATCTACCACTGCACTTCTAGAATGATGGCGTATTGAATTTTATTTGGAATACTTTAGGGACCTACATAGACAAGGCACAACCTAAGAATGGAATGATCTCCTATGCACAATTTTTTATTAATGTAGACTTGGAGAAAGGTTTACTAGAAGTGGTGCAATTTGTCCTTGACGATTGGAATTATATCCAAGTAGTGGATTATGAACAACTCCTTTTCAAATGTAAGAAAGGTCATGAGTATGGAATTTTTTCCAAAAATTGTGTTTGAAATGTAAAAGTAGAGAAAGGAAATCAAGAAAAAGAGGATCAGTGGAACCAAGTTAAAAGAAATATATTCAATGAAAAAATAGGTTCAACACAATAGTCAAAACACAATCCATCACTAGTAATAATATAATAGTGAACATGCACTAAGAAAAAAACAATGGAAACATATAAGGCTAACACATCTAGAGGCCCAAGAAATAGGGGACAAATACATTCCAACATCAAGGTTAAAATGGGTAGAGGGTATCAACAACATAAACATGTATGAATTGCTATCTCATGAAGAAATTGATCCAATTAATGAAACAGTTGGAATTTTTCCGAATAGTGGAAACCCTAATATTGGGAGTCCATGAAAAGAGATTGACAATGAATTCATATTGTCACCTAAGGTTGGGATTTGCAATCCTAATCATGTAAAATATCCCCCACTTCCATCAATTTTGGTTGCCTTAAATTGAGATTTTGGATTAGACTACAAGATCCATTATGAAGAAGATGACAAAACATATGAGGATAGGGAAGAGATAATAATAGAAGTGAAACCTCGAATAAGACCTGGGAGAAAACCTGAAAAAGACAAAAGATAAAAAATGGAAGAGAAATAAATATAGTTAGGACAACAACATACTCTTATAAATCTAATAGGAAAAATAATCACAAGAAATGAAAGTGGAACAAATCCATTGGGGGTGGATTCCAAAAACCTCTGAGTAAGTAATGAATATAGTCTCTTGGAATTGTAGGGGATTATGGAGAAAATAAAAAAATGGAACTAGTAATGATTTTTGTCAGAAATGAAAATCCCTCAATCCTCCTAATCTGGGAGACAAAATTAGATGAGGTAGAAGTATTCAAAAACACATGGTATTCTAATATAGGATAAACACCTTCAATAACCACTCACACAAACAGATCAAAGATCAACACACTGATGTTTTCAAATGGTAAAAACCCAATTGGGAAACATCCATGACCCAAACCAATGTGGCCACTTGAGGCAATTTATTAATGCAAAAGAAACATATTTTACAAGATATTTTCTCACAAATTATCATCGACAAATTACCCTTCGTGCTCTTTAAATATACCATTGATGATTACAACTATATGAGACATCCTCTAGGACACATACCTGAGAGAGATCCCCTAATATGGGTGTGTGGTTCCTATCTGAGAGAAAACTAGAATGTAGTGTTGGCCTCCTCCTTACAGAGAGTTGAGAACAAATCCAAATGATTTTCCTATGTAACGCAGTGAGAACAAAGATATTGAGAGTTGGATGTACCTGTGGCTGAGAACAGGTGAACATGTCAATGCCCATGATTTGGGTGCATCATTCTGAGACAGAGATGATAATGATGTATTAGCCTCCTTTAACAAGAGAGTTGAAATGATGAACTCCATATGAATCTCCTATGTAATTCAGTGGGAATGAAGATCGGCTGAGTTGGACATGTATATGGATGAGAACAGGTGAACGTGATCCTAGTGGTTGAGCACTAGTGAGTGTGGTTCTCCTCTAAGATGAAATAAGATAGAGATATGGTCATCCCTATGGATGTTCCCCTAGTGGTTCAACACTAGTGGGGAATGAGATCCCTTGCTATATTGTTGAAGAGTCAGACTTACCTGTAACCCTAATTGTAATGTAAAGGCTACATGTAAGCCCCACCTTAATGTAAAAGATAATTATTATGGTAATTATTAATTATATTGTGAGTTAGTGAGGTTGTCCATGTTGTGCCAATAGACACTTCATTTGACAGGTTCAGTCTAATACAAGTAAAGGTTAATT